>CM035149.1:52854357-53054357 GCA_020205605.1 Panax ginseng | reverse complement strand
AAGTTCTAACGCTGTTCAATACTCCACGGTGCTATGTGTGTGTTTGCGTGGCGTTCGGACGGACGATGCGGGTTTTGGCCTCTTTTTCGGCTTTTTGCCTAAGAGTTGGCGAGTTTTGTAAACTGGGCGATAACTCAGTCTCCGTATTTCGGAATCGAGTCCCGTAAGTTCTAACACGTGTCTAATACCTACGCGGTGCTATGTGTATGTTTGCGTGGTGTCCGGACGGACGATGCGGGGTTTGGGCTCTTTTTCGGCTTTTTGCCCAAGTGTTGGCGAGTTTTACAAACTAGGCGATAACTCGGTCTCTGTATGTCAGAATCGAGTCCCGTAAGTTCTAACACGTGTCTAATACCTACGCGGTGCTATGTGTGTGTTTGCGTGGCATCTGGACGGACGATGTGGGTTTTGGTCTCTTTTTCGGCGTTTTGCCTAAGTGTTGGCGAGTTTTGCAAACTGGGCGATAACTCGGTCTCCGTATGTCGGAATCGAGTCCCGTAAGTTCTAACGCGTGTCTAATACCTACGAAGTGCTATATGTGATTTTGCATGGCGTCCGGACGGACGATGCAGGTTTTGGGCTCTTTTTCAGTTTTTTGCCTAAGTGTTGGCGAGTTTTGCAAACTGGGCGATAACTCGGTCTTCGTATGTCAGAATCGAGTCCCGTAAGTTCTAACACGTGTCTAATACCTACGCAGTGCTATATGTGTGTTTGCGTGGCGTCCGGACCGACGATGCGGGTTTTGGGCTATTTTTCGGTTTTTTCCCTTAAGTGTTGGCGAGTTTTGCAAACTGGGTGATAACTCGGTCTCCGTATGTCGGAATTGAGTCCCGTAAGTTCTAACGCGTGTCTAATACCTACACGGTGCTATGTGTGTGTTTGCGTGGCGTCCGGACGGACGATACGGGTTTTGGGCTCTTTTTCGGCTTTTTGCCTAAGTGTTGGCGAGTTTTGCAAACTGGGCGATAACTCGGTCTCCGTATGTCAGAATCGAGTCCCGTAAGTTCTAACACGTGTCTAATACCTACGTTGTGCTATGTGTGTGTTTGCATGGTGTCCGGATGAACGATGCAGGTTTTGGGCTCTTTTTCAGTTTTTTGCCTAAGTATTGGCGAGTTTTGCAAACTGGGCGATAACTCGGTCTTCGTATGTCGAAATCGAGTCCCGTAAGTTCTAACGCGTGTTTAATACCTACACGGTGCTATGTGTGTGTTTGCGTGGAGTCCGGCCTGACGATGCGGGTTTTGGGCTCTTTTTTGACTTTTTACCTAAGTGTTGGCGAGTTTTGCAAACTGGGCGATAACTCGGTCTTCGTATATCGGAATCAAGTCCCGTAAGTTATAACGCGTGTCTAATACCTACGCGGTGCTATGTGTGTGTTTGCGTTGCATTCGGACGGACGATATGGGTTTTGGGCTTTTTTCAGTTTTTTGCCTAAGTATTGGCGAGTTTTGCAAACTGGGCGATAACTCGGTCTCCGTATGTCGGAATCGAGTCCCGTAAGTTTTAACGCGTGTCTAATACCTACGCGGTGCTATGTATGTGTTTGCGTGGCGTCCGAACGGACGATGCGGATTAAGGGCTCTTTTTCGGCTTTTTGCCTAAGTGTTGGCGAGTTTTGCAAACTGGGCGATAACTCGGTCTCCGTATGTCGGAATCGAGTCCCGCAAGTCTAATGTGTTTCTAATACCGACGCAGTGCTATGTGTGTGTTTGCATGGCGTCCGGACGAACGATGCGGGTTTTGGGCTCTTTTTCGGCTTTTTGCCCAAGTGTTGGTGAGTTTTGCAAACTAGGCGATAACTCGGTCTCCGTATGTCAGAATCGAGTCCCGTAAGTTCTAACGCGTGTCTAATACATACGCGGTGCTATGTGTGTGTTTTCATGGCGTCTGGACGGACGATACGGGTGTTGGGCTCTTTTTCGGTTTTTTGCCTTAAGGGTTGGCGAGTTTTGCAAACTAGGAGATAACTCGGTCTCCGTATGTCGGAATCGAGTCCCGTAAGTTCTAACGCGTGTCTAATACCTACACGGTGCTATGTGTGTGTTTGCGTGGCGTCCGAATGGACGATACGGGTTTTGGGCTCTTTTTCAGCGTTTTTTGCCTAAGTGTTGGCGAGTTTTGCAAACTGGGCGATAACTCGGTCTCCGTATGTCAGAATCGAGTCCCGTAAGTTCTAACACGTGTCTAATACCTACGCTGTGCTATGTGTGTGTTTGCATGGTGTCCGGACGAACGATGCAGGTTTTGGGCTCTTTTTCAGTTTTTTGCCTAAGTATTGGCGAGTTTTGCAAACTGGGCGATAACTCGGTCTTCGTATGTCGGAATCGAGTCCCGTAAGTTCTAACAGCGTGTCTAATACCTACGGTGCTATGTGTGTGTTTGCGTGGCGTCCGGCATGATGATGCGGGTTTTGGGCTCTTTTTCGACTTTTTGCCTAAGTGTTGGCGAGTTTTGCAAACTGGGCGATAACTCGGTCTTCGTATGGTGGAATCGAGTCCCGTAATTTCTAACGCGTGTCTAATACCTACGCGGTGCTATGTGTGTGTTTACGTGGCATCCGGACAGACGATATGGGTTTTGGGCTTTTTTCGGTTTTTTGCCTAAGTGTTGGCGAGTTTTGCAAACTCGGCGATAACTCGGTCTTCGTATGTCGGAATCGAGTCCCGTAAGTTTTAACGCGTGTCTAATACCTACGCGGTGCTATGTGTGTGTTTGCGTGGCGTCCGGACGGACGATGCGGGTTTTGGGCTCTTTTTCGGCTTTTTGCCTAAGTGTTGGCAAGTTTTGCAAACTGGGCGATAACTCGGTCTCCGTATGTCGGAATCAAGTCCCGTAAGTTCTAACGTATGTCTAGTACCTACGCGGTGCTATGTATGTGTTTTCGTGACGTCCGGACGGACGATGCAGGTTTTGGGCTCTTTTTCGGTTTTTTGCCTAAGTGTTGGCGAGTTTTGCAAACTGGGAGATAACTCGGTCTTCATATGTCTGAATCGAGTCCCATAAGTTCTAACGCGTGTCTAATACCTACGCGGTGCTATCTGTGTATTTACATGGCGTCCGGACGAACGATGCGGGTTTTGGGCTCATTTTCGGCTTTTTGCCTAAGTGTCGATGAGTTTTGTAAACTGGGCGATAACTCGGTCTCCGTATGTCAGAATCGAGTCCCGTAAGTCTAATGTGTGTCTAATACCTACGCGGTGCTATGTGTGTGTTTGCGTGGCATCCGAACGGACGATATGGGTTTTGGGCTTTTTTTCGGTTTTTTGCCTAAGTGTTGGCGGGTTTTGCAAACTAGGCGATAACTCGGTCTTCGTATGTCAGAATCGAGTCCAATAAGTTCTAACGCGTGTCTAATACCTACGCGGTGCTATGTGTATGTTTGCGTGGTGTCCGGACGGACGATGCGGGGTTTGGGCTCTTTTTCGGCTTTTTGCCCAAGTATCGGCGAGTTTTGCAAACTGGGCGATAACTCAGTCTTCGTATGTCGGAATCGAGTCCCGTAAATTCTAACGCATATCTAATACCTACGTGGTGCTATTTATGTGTTTGCGTGGCATCCAGACGGACGATGCGGGTTTTGGGCGCTTTTTTGGCTTTTTGACTAAGTGTTGGCGAGTTTTGCAACATGGGCGATAACTCGGTCTTCGTATGTCAGAATCGAGTCCCGTAAGTTCTAACGCGTGTCTAATACCTACGCGGTGCTATGTGTGTGTTTGCGTGGCATCCGGACGGACGATGCGGGTTTTGGGCTCTTTTTCGGCTTTTTGCCTAAGAGTTGGCGAGTTTTGTAAACTGGGCGATAACTCAGTCTCCGTATTTCGGAATCGAGTCCCGTAAGTTCTAACACGTGTCTAATACCTACGCGGTGCTATGTGTATGTTTGCGTGGTGTCCGGACGGACGATGCGGGGTTTGGGCTCTTTTTCGGCTTTTTGCCCAAGTGTTGGCGAGTTTTACAAACTAGGCGATAACTCGGTCTCTGTATGTCAGAATCGAGTCCCGTACGTTCTAACGCGTGTCTAATACCTATGCAGTGCTATGTGTCTGTTTGCATGGCTTCCGGACGGACGATGCAGGTTTTGGGCTCTTTTTTAGTTTTTTGCCTAAGTGTTGGCAAGTTTTGCAAACTGGGCGATAACTCGGTCTTCGTATGTCATAATTGAGTCCCGTAAGTTCTAACACGTGTCTAATACCTACGCAGTGTTATGTGTGTGTTTGCGTGGTGTCCGGACCGACGATGCGGGTTTTGGGCTCTTTTTAGGTTTTTTGCCTTAAGTGTTGGCGAGTTTTGCAAACTGGGCGATAACTCGGTCTCCGTATGTTGGAATATTCTCCGTAAGTTCTAACTCGTGTCTAATACCTACGCGGTGCTATGTGTATGTTTGCATGGCGTCCGGACTAACGATGCGGGTTTTGGGCTCTTTTTCGGCTTTTTGCCTAAGTGTTGGCGAGTTATGCAAACTGGGCGATTACTCGGTCACCGTATATCAGAATCAATTCCAATAAGTTCTAACGCATGTCTAGTACCTACGTGGTGCTATGTATGTGTTTGCGTGGCCGCCGAACGGACGATGCAGGTTTTGGGCTCTTTTTCGGTTTTTTGCCTAAGTGTTGCCGAGTTTTGCAAACTGGGCGATAACTCGGTCTTCGTATGTTAGAATCGAGTCCCGTAAGTTCTAACACATGTCTAATACCTACGCGGTACTATGTGTGTGTTTTTGCGTATGTCCGGACAAACGATTCGGTTTTGGGCTCTTTTTCGGCATTTTGCCTAAGTGTCGGCGAGTTTTGCAAACTGGGCGATAACCCGGTCTCCGTATGTCAGAATCGAGTCTCGAAAATTCTAACGCGTGTCTAATACCTATGTGGTGCTATGTGTGTTTGTGTGGTGTCCGGACGGACGATGCTGGTTTTGGGCTCTTTTTTGGCTTTTTGCCTAAGTGTTGGCGAGTTTTGCAAACTAGGCGATAACTCGGTCTCCGTATGTCAGAATCGAGTCCCATAAGTTTTAACTCGTGTCTAATACCTACGCGGTGCTATGTATGTGTTTGCGTGGCGTCCGGACAGACGATGCGTGTTTTGGGCTCATTTTCGGCTTTTTCCCCAAGTGTTAGCTAGTTTTGCAAACTGGGCGATAACTCGGTCTCCGTATGTCAGAATTGAGTCCCGTAAGTCCAACGCGTGTCTAATACCTACGCGGTGCTATGTGTGTGTTTGCGTGGCGTCCGGACGGACGATGCGGGTTTTGGGCTCTTTTTCGGCTTTTTGCCCAAGAGTTGGCGAGTTTTGAAAACTAGGCGATAACTCGGTCTCCGTATGTCAGAATCGAGTCCCATAAGTTCTAACGCGTGTCTAATACATACTCGGTGCTATGTGTGTTTTTACGTGGCATCCGGACGGACGATGCTGGTTTAGGTTCTTTTTCGGCTTTTTGCCTAAGTGTTGGCGAGTTTTGCAAACAGGGTGATAACTCGGTCTCCGTATGTCAGAATCGAGTTCCGTAAGTTCTAACGCGTGTCTAATACCTACGCGGTGCTATGTGTGTGTTTGCGTGGCATCCGGACGGACGATGACGGGTTTTGGGCTCTTTTTCGGCTTTTTGCCTAAGTGTTGGCGAGTTTTGTAAACTGGGCGATAACTCGGTCTCCGTATGTCGGAATCGAGTCCCGTAAGTCTAATGTGTGTCTAATACTGACGCGGTGCTATGTGTGTGTTTGCGTGGCGTCCGGACGGACGACACGGGTTTTGGGCTCTTTTTCGGCTTTTTGCCCAAGTGTTGGCGAGTTTTACAAACTGGGCGATAACTCGGTCTCCGTATGTCAGAATCGAGTCCCGTAAGTTCTAACGCGTGTCTAATACCTACGCGGTGCTATGTGTGTTTGCGTGGCGTCCGGACGGACGATGCGGGTTTTGGGCTCTTTTTCATGGCTTTTTGCCCAAGTGTTGGCGAGTTTTGCAAACTAGGCGATAACTCGGTCTCCGTATGTCAGAATCGAGTCCCGTAAGTTCTAACGCATGTCTAATATCGTCGTGAAGGACGATGCTATGTGTTTGCATGGCATCCGGACGAGACGATGCGAAGTTTTGGGCTCGTAAGTTTTGACTTTTTGCCTAAGTGTATGCGAGTTTTGTAAATCCGGACGGGCGATAAGTTTTGGTCTCCGTATGTGAAGTTTTGAATCGAGTCCGTAAGTCTAATGTGTGTAAGTCTAATAACGACAGCGGTGCTATGTGTGTGTTTGCGTGGTGTCCTGGACAGACGACACGGGTTTTGGGCTCTTTTTCGCTTTTTTGCCCAAGTGTTGGCGAGTTTTGCAAACTAGGCGATAACTCGGTCTCCGTATGTCAGAATCGAGTCCCGTAAGTTCTAAAGCATCCCCGAATCCGGGTCCCAAATCGCCGCGGATCCGGTATACTAATTCTATCACTATTGCAGAAGATATAAACATAAATTGTTTATACATTAAACTTTACACACTATTTCCCCAAAATCGAGTAACCTTAACTAATACACAATTATAAACTATCTAACACATGACAATACTATTCTTCAACCATACTTTTACAAATTAGTCAATTGACATTCTATCCCAAAAGTTGAACTTGGCATTTTCCTTTTTCTCAGAATCGTCAGTATTCGCTTTATCTGCAATGTTTTATCATGATATAGCAAAGGGTGAGCATGAAAGTTGCCCAAAGAAGTTTAAAAAAACAAGGTAAAGATATATCATGATTGAAAGAGTTTGAATAATAAGCTGGCTATCCTTCACAATGTAGTTGTGAATTAGCATGAACAAAATTTCAAAGCTGAATGAACATTGAAAATGAACATAACAATTATATCTCGAATCGATTTGGTAATGAAGGTGATCAGCCTTTCATACCTGATGAATACATGCAATATGTACAGAGTACAATTCATAAGCATATCTGTCTGAAACCACTCTTAAAAGAGTTTAAGTAAAAAGAACTTGAAAAAAAACTTGCCTGAACCGTTGATTACCGTAACACAATATAATAAGCTTTTCCCGAAGACCTAATATTAATAATATAGATCTCCAGTATTAGAATAATATCATCACAGTTATAAAATAACTTAAACATATTACCACATAATCTTATCAGTCTCTTATACACATAAGACATAGCTTCAAGTCAAACTATTTCAAATCAGAAAGTTGAAATCGGATATAATTCTATCATCCCGACGGCCTACAATGGACAATTTAAGGAGTCTAAGTTTAATTAAACTCTGCCTAAACACTTGACGATATCACAGATAATTTTCTTATCAGTCTAAATGATTTTCATAAGTTCGAAATATTTTTCAGATAATTAATATCATTTATCTAAATTTTTCCGATCATTAATAACGTATTTAAATGAATTAAATACCACATAATTCTTTAATCATTAATATCTATTTAATATCAAATATTAATGAAAATCATTACATAATATTATAATATAATGTATAATATATCACGGTATTTTTAATACCTTAAAATCACATTTATATGATTTTTAAACACTTAAAATCATTATCCGATAATTGATATTAATAATAAAATATTAATACTTTCATGACAAAATATCAAAAGTTATAGTTTATAACTTAGAATATTTTTATAACACATAAATCATTTTTATATGATTTTTAAAGCATTAATTCTATTTTTCAAAAATCAGAATTAGTGCGTGACTTAAGAAAATTAGCTACCTCGTGCTTAACTCCAGAGATGCCCATCTTTTGACATAACCTTATATATGTTAACATGATGCTCCATTTTAAATTTCGTGGCAATCAGAGTTGTAGAACTCCGGTTATAGCGATTTCCGTCAGAAAATCACAAAAATTGAAATGGTCATAACTTGGTCGTTTTAAGCCGGAATTAGCTCATTTTTGGACACTAGGTACTTAATACCATATATTTTCATTTCCCAAAAGGCCAGAATTTATTTCACAATTTACGTTTCCAAAACAGCCCCTACCATTTCTTGGACAGCAACTTTTAGTCATAAAACAGTTTAAGAGTCCTTTGCTAAAACTTATATAAAACGAGATCTGTAACTCCGATTAACGATCCGTTAATTTTGTTGGATTCGTAACTTTCCGAACTACAGTTTTCATCTATCACAATCCATATTTGGATATGTTAAGCTCTCGGAATTTAGCCCGGAAGTGGCTGCTAAAAACTGTTGCTCTAACAGTTTTTCTTACCTTTGAGTAGTTTGGGAGAAATTTCATAACTCTCTCCTCCGATGTCGGATTTAGTCCGTTTTGGAGTCTATGGAAATCTTATTGAGTGTACTATAACATACCAAAAGCCCAGAAATTTTAGAGCAGGCTAGCTAACCCCGAAATTTCCTTTTTGTGGCAGCAACGTTTTGGCCAAAAAAAACAGTTTTGGGGTCCTTCACCGTAAAATCCATATCTCTCAAACCGTATGGCCAAAAATTCTAAAATTTTACACAACCTGCATATCTACTGATATTAACACCCCAAATTTTTCAAAATTTATAAAGCACAAAAAGGGACGAAAATGCCCTCACTACGGACTGATCCAAAACAGTTCCTAGAAAGCGGGACTGTTTTCACATAAATCAACACCACGACTTTTAGAAACGTGATTTTTGAGTTCTACCACTTTAGGTTAACTACTAAAACACATATATCTAAGGTTTTTGAGTGTAGAACTATGGATTCAAGGTTTGATTTACAACCATCAAAAATTACATAAACAAAAGGGTTTATACCTTTGCTTGATTTTCTTTCTTCTTCAAAGATATGAGATGGATCTTGAGGTGTATGAAGATCAAAGTCTTTTCTTCTCCTTCTCCTCTTGGAGCTGCCGAATGATATCTCTTCTCACTCTCTCATAATGCCATTCCTCCCTTCTCTCTTTCTCTCTTTCTCCCTCTCTAAGTCTTGGACAAGTTTGATAATTAAAGTGAGGCTTTTCTCACTTTTAATCTATATAAGTTATAATTCAAGGAATCTAGTAAATTCTAGATGATTGATAATTGAGCTATAAGTCACATGCTAGGTTATAATTATTCCCCCTTCAATAATTTGCTAGATTTTGCAAGATTACATAGGATTCTCTAGCCATAATTCACCAAAATGGGACAAAAGGGTAAAATGGACATTTCCATATCAATAATTGATTTTTTTTAATTTTATTTAGTATACCAAATGTCCAATATGTCCCTCCTTAATTGGGCTTGTTTAAATAATATAACATCCTTAGTCCATTAAATCCACTTCTCTTGGACTCTAAATAAATTATTGGGCTATAATATTATTATAGTCCATTACTTTTAATTCTATTCCATTCTACCCTTATCATTATATTAGGGTTTACATGCACTCAAGTGAAATAAAAAATCTTACTTAAGTACATTTAATATCTTAACCTAATTAGACTTGCTATAATTAGGCTATAAAATTAATTAAGCGAGATGTATAAAATAAATCTCTCATAATTAGTATATATTCTAAATATCATAATTCTCTCATCTAATAACTCTTATGTTATTCAATTCTTCATTCCTAATATATAATTAGGATTACACTAGTTTATTTTATTTGTTTATATAATAAACAAATATAAACCATCACATAATCTTCATATTCCTTTACTCACCTATTCGAATAAAACAATTTAATAAATTGTGACATGTTCCACAATTCTCTTAAATTAGGTCACTAATATAAAAATAAAATATTAGGACCACTAAATAACGATAACCATTTAGGTTATTTAATTATCACACCTAATATATATATTAGGTTACATAACTTAATTCTTACTTCACTTTTATATACAAAATAAATGTATTCACATTAATTACTCATATCCATAATTCACATAATCATAACATATTTCACTTCTCACACTAATTTTGACTTTTCTCCATAAAAAGTCAACTATTGACTTTTGACAAAAAGTCAAACTTTACACATTTTGTGTTTATGTCCATTTCGACTAAATTGACGCGGGACGCAATCGAAAGCAAATCCATGCTTCAAAATTCTATCTCTAACTCAAATTTTGAGTTTTAAATTACTCCCTTCTCATTGTTAATCGTATTATCTAACGACTTTATACTTATTCAAATTCTTATTTGCCGGTCAAGGTTAACACTCAAACTATGTTAATTACTAACATAGTTTTATCTTGATCATTATATCATTAACTTAATTCATCATTCCTCTTGCTAAAAATATATATAGCACCTTACTAAGTATATATATTTCTATACATATATACTCATCTTCGATCATTAACATTCATTCATCATCTCTTCTAAAATATATATGTGAAATCTTATCTCCATACATATAATAAAAATTTCCATGAAATCTTATTCCAATAATAAAATTTCCATATGTATTTATATAACATTTTTTTTAGACTATTCCGTTTCACATCAATTTAAAGGTATCGTAATACCTTATTCTTAATATTCCTTCAAGTACATATTAATTCATTTCTAGGGTTTTGGAATTTTGTAACCCATATTTCCTCTATTCTTATTGAATAGCAAACCATATAGGTTTTACTTGAAAAATTTTAAATAAATTCTCAAATTCTCATCTAGATTTTATTCTTTAACCTTTATTCTAATCATTCAAGATTTTAGAAATTTTCGGGTTATCACATCTAACGCTGTGTGTATAATACCTCACGGCGGTGCTATGTGTGTGTTTTCATGGCGCCCGGATCTGGGACGATACGGGTTTAGGGCTCTTTTTTGGTTTTTTTGCCATAAGTGTTGGCGAGTTTTATAAACCTGGCGATAACTCTCGGTCTCCGTATGTCTAATCGAGTCCCGTAAGTTCTAACGCGTGTCTAATACCTACACCTGCTATGTGTATGTTTGTGTGGCGTCCGAAGCAGACGATGCGGTTTTGGGCTCTTTTTCGACTTTTTTGCCTAAGTGTTGGCGAGTTTTACAAAGCTGGCGATAACTTTCGGTCTCCGTATGTCGTAATCGAGTCCCGTAAGTTCTAACACGTGTTCAATACCTACTGTACGTGCTTTATGTGTGTGTTTGCATGGTGTCCGGACGAACGATGCAGGTTTTGGGCTCTTTTTCAGTTTTTTGCTTAAGTATTGGCGAGTTTTACAAACTGGGCGATAACTCGGTCTTCATATGTCGGAATCGAGTCCCGTAAGTTCTAACGCGTGTCTAATACCTACGCGGTGCTATGTGTATGTTTGCGTGGTGTTCGAACGGACGATGCGGGGTTTGGGCTCTTTTTCGGCGTTTTGCCTAAGTGTTGGCGAGTTTTACAAACTAGGCGATAACTAGGTCTCTGTATGTCAGAATTGAGTCCCGTAAGTTCTAACACGTGTCTAATACCTACGCGGTGCTATGTGTGTGTTTGCGTGGACGATGTGGGTTTTGGATTCTTTTTCGGCGTTTTGCCTAAGTGTTGGCGAGTTTTGCAAACTGGACAATAACTCGCTCTCCGTATGTCAGAATCGAGTCCTGTAAGTTCTAACACATTTCTAATGCCTACGCGGTACTATGTGTGTGTTTGTGTTACGTCCGAACGGACGATGCGAGTTTTGGGCTCTTTTTCAGCTTTTTACCTAAGTGTTAGCGAGTTTTGCAAACTGGGCGATAACTCGGTCTCCGTATGCTTGAATCGAGTCCCGTAAGTTCTAACGCTGTGTCTAATACCCACGCTGGCTAGTGCTATGTTTGTGTTTGCATGGCGTCCGGGACGACGATGCGGGTTTTGGGCTCTTTTTCGGCTTTTTGCCCAAATATTGGCGAGTTTTGCAAATTGGGCGATAACTCGGTCTCCGTATGTCGGAATCTAGTCCCATAAGTTCTAACGCGTGTCTAATACCTACACGGTGCTATGTGTGTGTTTACGTGGCGTCCAGGCGAACAATGCGAGTTTTAGGCTCTTTGCGGCTTTTTGCCTAAGTGTTGGCGAGTTTTGCAAACTGGGCAATAACTCGGTCTCTGTATCTCAAAATCGAGTCCCGTAAGTTCTAACGCATGTCTAATACCTACGCGGTGCTATGTGTGTGTTTGTGTGGCATCCGGACGGACAATGCGGATTTTGGGCTCTTTTTCGGCTTTTTGCCTAAGTGTTGGCGAGTTTTGCAAACTGGGCGATAACTCGGTCTCCGTATGTCGGAATCGAGTCCTGTAAGTTCTAACGCGTGTCTAATACCTACGCGGTACTATGTGTGTGTTTACAATTACAAATCACGTAAGTTAGGGTTTTATCTTAAGTTTATCTAAGTAATACAATTATAAATTACATAAATTAAATAAGGAAATACATAATTTAATTGTTTTTACCTGTCGAATATGTGGTGGGAAGATGTTGGCCAAGATAACTGCACACACGCGGATGGCCTCCTCCCGTACTACACCCATGAGGTCGTAAGCAGGCAATTGTAGGATCGATAGAGCCGTGGACAACCTCCTGAGCCAGCTGATAGATCCGTTCGCGTGATGGTGCGCCTGACTGCACAACACCGCTCGCCATGCACCTCTCTATGATCCGCCGGAAGAAGTCGTCGGATAATGAAGGGCCGGCACCCGATCCACTCGCACCACTACCTCCAGTGGGTGGGCGTCGCTGATATCTCGCAGCAGGGACTAGGGTGTAAGCTGGGACATGGGGAATGCCCACAACTCTACCCTTCTTCGGTCCCCCTATAGCCTGCAGCCAGTCCTCTATCTCCTCGTCTGCACGCGTGTAGACTCGCTTCACTTTGGAGTGTCACCTCTCTGGTCGCTTGCCCGGAGCCACCGCAAGATTCTCGAACCGTCATTTGAAAAAAAAACACATTAGTAGATGATACATAAAGTATAAAATGAAATAATATAAAAGAATATCCAAATTTGAAATACATACTAAATAAGAAAATTTGATAACTTACAGCAATGTGTTCTGCCTCGGGTGAGATATAACCACCGTCACCTTTCTTTTGGTGGGCGTGCCACAAAAACTCCAAGCGGGAGGGTGCATGCTTTAAACTCACCTCAAGTCTCTCCCAGACAAGTCATCTGATCGAGACCCAGTGTAGTGGGGAGACGACTTTCATTGTCGGCAAATGAACGCGTTGTCCGACATCTTCTTGGGCCTCGCCAGTCCCCAAATCTTCGCACATCCGGTCCCACACCGCGCAGAGATATTAAATCTGGTAGGACATCCTTAAGTGTCGTTTATCACCCATCTTCGTCGGGCCTTCTTCTTCCAATCGTCGACCCACTTGTGCCAATTCATCTCTAGGTATTTGTGCAGAACAGTCATGCCATGGGCATCCTGTCCGTCCTCAAAACGATAATATCTCTGCACATTACACATTAAGAAGCTTAGTAGACAACATAAATCAAAGAGGTAACATAAATCAAAGAAATAACAGTATATTCAAATGAAATATAAAACTAGCATATGAATGATTGACATCCTACCTTAAACTCAGCAATAATCAACTGACGTGTGTGGTCATCCACATCCGCCCACCTCATCCACGTGCTTGAGAATCGGTTGTGGACAATCCCAAACAACGTGTTCCTTGGCGTGGCAACAAGGATACTACAATTGAATAATGCATTGCAAATTACAAATAATATATAAGAACTAAATACTTATATTATAGTAATACTATATAGGATATGAAATTACTTATGAGTCCCAACACGACATATAAGCGGCTCCTGGGGGGGATTCCCTAGCAAGCCACGTGCTAGTCCCGGCGGAGGCTTGCGTCGATTACCTATGTAGTGAAATACATCAATATTTATATAAACGAATATAATGTCAATACAATATAAAATAAAAAATAATAAGATGTATCCCAATAAAATATGTAATTATACCTGACGATCGGCCGATCGATCACGCAGAGAATCGTCTCTCGGCCCACGACACACAGACGCCCACCACGATAGCCGTGTGGTGTGCGTGCGCCATATATATGTATACTGTCAACTAAAAGAATCCAACATACAGTAAAAGAGGGATAACATACAGATACAGATAAAAGAGGATCACATATCCTGCCCACCTCATATGTATGTATACATACGTAAATACTATATTTGTGAACAGTAACAAAGAGGATAACATACAGATACAATTAAAAGAATGCAACATAAATAGTAACCTAAAAGGATACAACATAAATTGTAACCTAAAACAACTAACACCTCATTTAGTAGATTAATATAAGTTGAAGATAATGATTGCACTACTACAAACTATTACATTCGAATACAAATAAAAGGACACAAAGAGTGCATACTCCTAATCATTTATATCGTCAAAGCCATCAATATCAGAATCATTATCTTCGAGCAGTAGATCTTCACTATCGTTGTCATCACCATCTTCGTCATCCTCAATGATTTCTTCAATTATATCTACCACTTCAACAACATCGTCTTCACTTTCGACAGCGACAACATCATATTCTTCTTCACTAGACTCACTAATAATTGTCACATTAGCAGGTGTGACACTAGTAGACTCGACTTGTAAAGGTTCATCTTCTGGACGAGGAGTTGTGCCTTGAAAACCACGGGCTTTGGTGGTTATAACAGCATGCCATGGTCTTTCAGGAGTCTTAACACTCCGCGCGTAGTACACCTGTGTCGTATGACTTGCTAAAATAAAAGGCTCGTCCATACCACTCATCAGTCTTAGTTTTGACTTAACGTTAATAAAAATCACCCATCCCGATTTTTTATCTACTTTAACTCCATTCTCAACATCAAACCAATGACAATTAAAGCAAACTAATTCTTTATGACCCCAATATTTGAGAACGACAACTTCTAGCAATCGTCCATACCAGTCATCCCAAATGTTATCGTAGCATCTATCTTTCACCACAACATCGTAATCAAGAGAAGCAACTTCCCCAATATCTCAACACTTAAATCAGAATCGTTGACAATGCAAAGATGTATAAGTATCTCACAGATCTTTCAGTAGGCCATCATTATAAGCTTTAGCCGATTGTTGTCGCCTAACTCATCCGTGAGGACCTAATGTACATTAACACAACATATTCTAAAGTTAATTACGCCTATAAGAATAAATCTATGATGCTAGATTCATTGAACTTGTAAAGGTTAGACTTACATGATCTTTAAACCATTGCACAAATTCTCCATTTCTCAAATTTTGCAAATCCCCGTCCGATATACTCGAATTCGCTTCACGTACTTCAAAGATCATATCGATCTGCAAAGACGCTTATATACTCAATGTGTTTATAAAGAAACTTGACACAATTACACCGCATATATATAGTTATGACTACTTACTACTTTACACAGAACATATATACGATTATATATCCATAAGTTTGAAATTTTTTCAAATGGGATTCTTTTTATGGTATGGAAGGAATATATAACAAGAATACAATGTCTGTTCAATAAATGCTTATAACGCAGATGAACGAAAGAACCTGACAGAAACAAACTTGATCTTGCAGTACCCAAAAGACCCTTACCCAAAATTGTGTAATGCCTGCATAAAATATACTATACCTTTAACCATTTACTTGTAGTCATGTAGACCATTACAAATAAAAAATTATAATATCCAGGCATGTTTATAACAGTTGTGAACACAAAGATTGTTTGATAATGTATCCTCAAGTCTTCGTATAAGTTCTAACGCATGTCTAGTACCTACGCGGTGCTATGTATGTGTTTGCATGGCGTCCGGACGGACGATGCAGGTTTTGGGCTCTTTTTTGGTTTTTTGCCAAAGTGTTGGCGAGTTTTGCAAACTGGGCGATAACTCGGTCTTCATATGTCAAAATCGAGTCCCGTAAGTTCTAACGCTGTGTTCAATACTCACGCGGTGCTATGTGTGTTTATGTGGCGTCCGCGACGAACGACGATGCTGGTTTCGGGCTCTTTTTCGGCTTTTTGCCTAAGTGTCGGCATGAAGTTTTGCAAACCGGCGATAACTTTCGATCTTCAGATGTCGAATCGAGTCCCGTAAATTCTAACGCATGTCTAATACCTACGTGGTGCTATTTGTGTGTTTGCGTGGCGTCCGGACGGACGATGCGGGTTTTGGGAAATTTTTCGTCTTTTTGCCTAAGTGTTGGCGAGTTTTGCAAACTAGGCGATAACTCAGTCTCCGTATGTCGGAATCGAGTTCCGTAAGTTCTAATGCGTGTCTAATATCTACGCGGTGCTATGTGTGTGTTTGCGTGGCGTCCAGCCTGACGATGCGGGTTTTGGGCTCTTTTTCAGCTTTTTGCCTAAGTGTTGGCGAGTTTTGCAAACTGGGCGATAACTCGGTCTTCGTATGTCGGAATCGAGTCCCGTAAGTTCTAACGCGTGTCTAATACCTACGCGATACTATGTGTGTTTGCGTGGCATCCGGACGGACGATGCAGGTTTTGGGCTCTTTTTCGATTTTTTGCCTAAGTTTTGGCGAGTTTAGCAAACTGGGCGATAACTCGGTCTCCGTATGTCGGAATTGAGTCCCGTAAGTTCTAACGCGTGTGTAATACCTACGCAGTGCTATGTGTGTGTTTGCATGGCGTCCGGGCCAGACGATAAGGGTTTTGGGCTCTTTTTCGGCTTTTTGCCTAAGTGTTGGCGAGTTTTACAAACTAGGCGATAACTCGGTCTCTGTATGTCAGAATCGAGTCCCGTAAGTTCTAACACGTGTCTAATACCTACGCGGTGCTATGTGTGTGTTTGCGTGGCATCTAGACGGACGATGTGGGTTTTGGTCTCTTTTTCGGCGTTTTGCCTAAGTGTTGGCGAGTTTTGCAAACGGGGCGATAACTCGGTCTCCGTATGTCGGAATCGAGTCCCGTAAGTTCTAACGCGTGTCTAATACCTACGCAGTACTATGTGTGTGTTTGCATGGCGTCCGGACCGACGATGCGGGTTTTGGGCTCTTTTTCGGTTTTTTTGCCTAAGTGTTGGCGAGTTTTGCAAACTGGGCGATAACTCGGTCTTCGTATGTCAGAATCGAGTCCCGTAAGTTCTAACACGTGTCTAATACCTACGCAGTGCTATGTGTGTGTTTGCGTGGCGTCCGGACCGACGATGCGGGTTTTGGGCTCTTTTTCGGTTTTTTGCCTTAAGTGTTGGCGAGTTTTGCAAACTGGGCGATAACTCGGTCTCCGTATGTCGGAATTGAGTCCCGTAAGTTCTAACGTGTGTCTAATACCTACTCGGTGCTATGTGTGTTTTGCGTGGCGTCCGGACGGACGATACGGGTTTTGGGCTCTTTTTCGGCTTTTTGCCTCAAGTGTTGGCGAGTTTTGCAAACTGGGCGATAACTCTGTCCCCGTATGTTGGAATCGAGTCCCGTAAGTTCTAACGCGTGCCTAATACCTACGCGGTGCTATGTGTCTATTTGCATGGCGTCCGAACGGACGATGCGGGTTTTGGGCTCTTTTTCGGCTTTTTGCCTAAGTGTTGGCGAGTTTTGCAACATGGGCAATAACTCGGTCTTCGTATGTCAGAATCGAGTCCAGTATGTTCTAACGCGTGTCTAATACCTACGCGGTGCTATGTGTGTGTTTGAATGGCGTCTGGACGGACGATGCGGCTTTTGGGCTCTTTTTCGGCTTTTTGCCTTAAGTGTTGGCAAGTTTTGCAAACTGGGCGATAACTCGGTCTTCGTATGTCGGAATCGAGTCTCGTAAGTTCTAACGTTGTTCAATACCTCTGCGGTGCTATGTGTATGTTTGCGTGGCGTCCGAACGGACGATGCGGATTTTGGGCTCTTTTTCGGTTTTTGCCTAAGTGTTGGCGAGTTTTGCAAACTGGGTGATAACTCGGTCTCCGTATGTCGGAATCGAGTCCCGTAAGTCTAATGTGTGTCTAATACCGACGCGGTGCTATGTGTGTGTTTGCATGGCATCCGAACGGACGATGCAGGTTTTGTCTCTTTTTCGCCTTTTTGCCCAAGTGTTGGCAAGTTTTGCAAACTGGGCGATAACTCGGTCTCCGTATGTCGGAATCAAGTCCCGTAAGTTCTAATGTATGTCTAGTAGCTACGCGGTGCTATGTAAGTGTTTTCGTGACGTCCGGACGGACGATGCAGGTTTTGGGCTCTTTTTCGGTTTTTTGCCTAAGTGTTGGCGAGTTTTGCAAACTGGGCGATAACTCGGTCTTCGTATGTCAGAATAGAGTCCCATAAGTTCTAACGCGTGTCTAATACCTACGCGGTTCTATGTGTGTGTTTGCGTGGCGTCCGGACGAACGATGCGGGTTTTGGGCTCATTTTCGGCTTTTTGCCTAAGTGTCGACGAGTTTTACAAACTAGGCGATAACTCGGTCTCCGTATGTCGGAATCGAGTCCCATAAATTCTAACACGAGTCTAATACCTACGTGGTGCTATGTGTGTGTTTGCGTGGCGTCTGGAAGGACGATGCGGGTTTTGGGCTCTTTTTCGGCTTTTTGCCTAAGTGTTGGCGAGTTTTGCAAACTAGGCGATAACTCGGTCTCCGTATGTCAGAATCGAGTCCCGTAAGTTTTAACGCGTGTCTAATATCTACGCGGTGCTATGTATGTGTTTGCGTGGCGTCTGGACAGACGATGCGTGTTTTGGGTTCTTTTTCGGCTTTTTGCAAAATGGGTGATAACTCGGTCTCCATATGTCGGAATCGAGTCCCGTAAGTTCTAACGCGTGTTTAATACCTACGCAGTGCTATGTGTGTGTTTGTGTGGCGTCCGGACCGATGATGCGGGTATTGGGCTCTTTTTCAGCTTTTTGCCTAAGTGTTGGCAAGTTTTTCAAACTGGGCGATAACTCGGTCTCCGTATGTCAGAATCGAGTCCCGTAAGTTTTAACGCGAGTCTAATATCTACGCGGTGCTATGTATGTGTTTGCGTGGCGTCTGGACAGACGATGCGGGTTTTGGGCTCTTTTTCGGCTTTTTGCCAAAAGTGTTCATGAAGTTTTACAAACCAGACAATAACTTTCGGTCTCCAGATGTCGAATCGAGTCCCGTAAGTTCTAACACGTGGTTCAATACCTACACGCGGTGCTATGTGTGTGTTTCGTGGCGTCCGGACGGACGATACGAAGTTTTGGGCTCTTTTCGACTTTTTTGCCTAAGTGTCATGAGTTTTGCAAACCGGCGATAACTCGGTCTCTGTATGTCGGAATCGAGTCCCGTAAGTTCTAACGCGTGTCTAATACCTACGCGGTGCTATGTTTGTGTTTGCGTGGCGTCTGGACGGACGATGCGGGTTTTGGGCTCTTTTTCGGCTTTTTGCCCAAGTGTTAGCGAGTTTTGCAAATTAGGCGATAACTCGGTCTCCGTATATCGGAATCGAGTCCCATAAGTTCTAAAGCGTGTCTAATACCTACGCGGTGCTATGTGTGTGTTTGTGTGGCGTCCAGGCGGACGATGCAAGTTTTAGGCTCTTTTTTGGCTTTTTGCCTAAGTGTTGGCGAGTTTTGCAAACTGGGTAATAACTCGGTCTCCGTATGTCAAAATCGAGTCCCGTAAGTTCTAACGCATGTCTAATACCTACGCGGTCCTATGTGTGTGTTTGTTTGGCGTCCGATGGACGACGATGGATTTTGGGCTCTTTTTCGCTTTTTACCTAAGTGTTGGCGAAGTTTTGTAAATCGGGCGATAACTCGGTCTCCGATGATGTCTAATCGAGTCCTGTAAGTTCTAACGCGTGTCTAATACCTACGCGGTGCTATGTGTTTGTTTACAATTACAAATTACGTAAGTTAGGGTTTTATCTTAAGTTTATCTAAGTAATACAATTATAAATTACATAAATTAAATAAGGAAATACATAATTTAATTATTTTTACCTGTCGAATATGTGGTGGGAAGATGTGGCCAACATAATCGCACACACGCGGATGGCCTCCTCCCCAGATTACACCCATGAGGTCGTAAACAGCAAATGTAGGATCGAGCAGAGCTGGACAACCTCCCCGAGCCACCGATAGATCCGTTTCGTGATGGTGCGCTCGACCGCACAACACCGCCGCCATGCACCTCTCTATGATCCGCCGAAGAAGTCGCTTGATAATGAAGGGTCGAGACCCGATCCACTCGCACCACTACCTCCAGTGGGTGGGCGTCAGCCGAGATCTCGCAAGTTAGGACTAGGTGTAAGCCGGGACATGGGAATGCCCATAACTCTACCCTTCTTCGATCCCCCTCAGAAATCTGCGCTGCGGGGTCCTCTATCTCCTCGCTCCAGATGTGTAGACTCGCTTCACCGGAGTGTCACCTCTCCGGTCGCCGGGCCACTGCAAGATTCTCGAACCGTCGCTGAAAAAAAACACATTAGTAGATGATACGCAAAGTATAAAATGAAATAATACAAAAGAATATCCGAATTTGAAATACATACTAAATAAGAAAATTAGATAACTTACAGCAATGTGTTCTGCCTCAGGTGAGATATAACCACCGTCACCTTTCTTTTGGTGGGCGTGCCACAAAAACTCCAAGCGGGAGGGTGCATGCTTTAAACTCACCTCAAGTCTCTCCCAGACAAGTCGTGACGATCGAGACCCAGCAGTAAGTGGAGACGATCACTCGCTTGGCAAATTAAACGTCAGGCCGACATCTTCTTGAAGGCCTCGCCGTCCCAAATGCTGCACATCTGGTCCCACACCGCAGCAGATATTAAATCTGGCCGGACATCCTTAAGTGTCTGTCCATCAGCCATCTTCGTCTGGGCCTTCTTCTTCCAGTCATAGACCCACTTGTGCCAATTCATCTCTAGGTATTTGTGCAGAACAGTCATGCCATGGGCTTCCTGTCCGTCCTCAAAACGATAATATCTCTGCACATTACACATTAAGAAGCTTAGTAGACAACATAAATCAAAGAGGTAACATAAATCAAAGAGGTAAAAGTATATTCAAATGGAATATAAAACTAGCATATGAATGATTGACATCCTACCTTAAACTCAAAGAATAATCAATCGACGCAGTAATATCCACATCCGCCCACCTCATCCACTTCAAGCCGAGAATCGGTTCATGACGATCCAAAGCAACGTGTTCCTCAAGCAAGGCCAAGGATACTACAATTGAAATTAATGCATTGCAAATTACAAATAATATATAAGAACTAAATACTTATATTATAGTAATACTATATAGGATATGAAATTACTTATGAGTCCCAACACTTACATATAAGCTACTGGGGATTCCCCAGCAAAAGCCACGTCTAGTAGTCTCATGAGGCTTCATACGATCACCTATGTAGTGAAATACATCAATATTTATATAAACGAATATAATGTCAATACAATATAAAATAAAAAATAATAAGATGTATCCCAATAAAATATGTAATTATACCTGACGATCCGGCCTGATCATGCGTAGAATCGTCACTTACTTTGACGACTGCAGACGCCCACCACGATAGCCGTGGGGTGTGCTAGCGCATATATGTATGTATACATCGTCAACTAAAAGAATCCAACATACAAGAAAAGAGGGATAACATAGACATGACATGTATAAAAGAGGATCACATATCCCGCTTAACCTTATATGTATGTATACATACGTAAATACTATATTTGTGAACAAAGAATAAAGAGGATAACATATGATACAATTAAAAGAATGCAACATAAATAGTAACCTAAAAGGATACAAAGATAAATTGTAACCTAAAACAACTAACACCTCATTTAGTAGATTAATATAAGTTGAAGATAATGATTGCACTACTACAAACTATTACATTTGAATACAAATAAAAGGACACAAAGAGTGCATACTCCTAATCATTTATATCGTCAAAGCCATCAATATCAGAATCATCATCTTCGAGCAGGAGATCTTCACTATCGTTGTCATCACCATCTTCGTCTGCCCCTCAATGATTTCTTCAATTATATCTACCTCTTCAACAACATCGTCTTCACTTTCGACAGCGACAACATCATATTCTTCTTCACTAGACTCACTAATAATTGTCACATTAGCAGTGTGACACTAGTAGACTCGACTTGTAAAGGTTCATCTTCCGGACGAGGAGTTGTGCCTTGAAAACCACGGGCTTTTGGTGGTTATAAAAAGACGCCATGGTCTTTCAGAGAGTCTTAACACTCATGCAGAAGACACCCGTGTCGTATGACTTGCTAAAATAAAAGGCTCATCCATACCACTCATCGGGCCTTAGTTTTGACTTAACGCTAACAATCACCCATCCCGATTTTTTATCTACTTTAACTCCATTCTCAACATCAAACCAATGACAATTGAAGCAAACTAATTCTTTATGACCCCAATATTTGAGAACGACAACTTCTAGCAATCGTCCATACGGCCATCCCAAATGTTATCGTAGAAGATCTACCTTTCACCACAACACCGTAATCAAAGAAGCAACTTCCCAATATCTCAACACTTAAATCAGAATCGCTGACAATGCAAAGATGTATAAGTATCTACAGATCTTTTCAGTATTATCGGCTTATAAGCTTTAGCCGATTGTCGCCTAACTCATCCGTGAGGACCTAATGTACATTAACACAACATATTCTAAAGTTAATTACGCCTATAAGAATAAATCTATGATGCTAGATTCATTGATCTTGTAAAGGTTAGACTTACATGATCTTTAAACCATGCACAAATTCCTCATTTCTCAAATTTTGCAAATCCTCATCCGATATACTCGATTTCACTTCACGACTTCAAAGATCATATCGACCGCAAAGACAGCTTATATACTCAATGTGTTTGTAAAGAAACTTGACACAATTACACCGCATATATATAGTTATGACTACTTACTACTTACACCAGACATATATATAGTTATATATCCATAAGTTTGTAATTTTTCAAATGGGATTTTTTATGGTATGGAAGGAATATATAATAAAGAACACAATGTCTGCTCAATAAATGCTTACCACGCAGATGAACAAAGAACCCGATGTGAAACAAACTTGATCTTGCAAGCATCTAAAAAGACCCTTACCCAAAATTGTGTAATGCCCGATATAAAATATACTCTACCTTTAACCATTTACTTGTAGTCACGTAGACCATTGCAAATAAAAAATTATAATATCCGTGCATGTTTATAACAATTGTTAACACAGAGATTGTTTGATAATGTATCCTCAAGTCTTTCGATAAGTTCTAACGCATGTTCAGTACTCACGCTGTGCTATTTATGTGTTTGCGTATGCGCGTCTGGACGGATGATGCGGTGTTTTGGGCTCTTTTCGGTTTTTTTGCCAAAGTGTTGGTGAGTTTTGCAAACCGGGCGATAACTTTGGTCTTCAGATGTCGTAATCGAGTCCCGTAAGTTCTAACGCTGTTCAATACCCACGCGGTGCTATGTGTGTGTTTACGTGGGCGTCCGGATTTAACGATGCGGGTTTTGACTCTTTTTTCGCTTTTAAGTCAAGTTGTCATGAAGTTTTGTAAATCGGGCGATAACTCGGCCTCCAGATGTTTAATCGAGTCCCGTAAATTTAACGCATGTTCAATACCTACGTAGTGCTATTTGTGTGTTTTGCATGTGGCGTCCGGACGACGATGCGGTTTTGGGATCTTTTTCGCCTTTTTGCCTAAGTTGTTGGCGAAGTTTTGCAACCAGCGATAACTCGCCTCCGTATGTCTGGAATCGAGTCCCATAAGTTCTAACGTGTGTTCAATATCACGCGGTGCTATGTGTGTGTTTTTCTCAAGCGCCCACCGACGATGCGGGTTTTGGGCTCTTTTTAACTTTTTGCCTAAGTGTTGGCATGAAGTTTTGGTAAACCGGGCGATAACTTGCCTTCAGATGTCGGAATCGAGTCCCGTAAGTTCTAACATGTGTCTAATACCTACGCGATACTATGTGTGTTTGCGTGGCATCCGGACGGACGATGCAGGTTTTGGGTTCTTTTTTGATTTTTTGCCTAAGTTTTGGCTAGTTTAGCAAACTAGGCGATAACTCGGTCTCCGTATGTCGGAATTGAGTCCCGTAAGTTCTAACGCGTATGTAATACCTACGCAGTGCTATATGTGTGTTTGCATGGCGTCTGGATGGACGATAAGGGTTTTGGGCTCTTTTTCGGTTTTTTGCCTCAAGTGTTTGCGAGTTTTGCAAACTGGGCGATAACTCGGTCCCCGTATGTTGGAATTGAGTCCCGTAAGTTCTAACGCGTGTCTAATACCTACGCGGTGCTATGTGTCTGTTTGCATGGGGTCCGAACGGATGATGCGGGTTTTGGGCTCTTTTTCGGCTTTTTGCCTAAGTGTTGGCGAGTTTTGCAACATGGACGATAACTCTGCCTTTCGATGTTAGAATCGAGTCCAAAGATGTTCTAACGCTGTTCAATACCCACGCGGTATATGTGTGTGTTTGCATGGCGTCCGGACGGACGATGCCGGTTTTGGGCTCTTTTTTTCGCTTCTTTGCTTTTAAGTTGTCAGCGAAGTTTTGCAAACCGGCGATAACTCTTCATCATCGTATGTGTCAATCGAGTCCCGTAAGTTCTAACGCTGTTCAATACCCACGCAATTGCTATGTGTGTGTTTTTTATGGCGTCCGGACGGACGATGCGGATTTTGGGCTCTTTTTCGCTTTTTTTGCCTAAGTTGTTGGCGTAGTTTTGCAAACCGGGCGATAACTCCTGGGACGGACGATCAGATGTCGAATCGAGTCCCGTAAGTTCTAACGCTGTCTAATACCTATGCAAAGGCTAAGTTTTAACGCTGTTCAATACCCACGCGCGGCTATGTGTGTGTTTGCGTGGCGTCCGGACGAACAATTCGAGTTTTGGGCTCTTTTTTTAGTTTTTTGCCTAAGATTCGTGAAGTTTTGCAAACCTGGCGATAACTCGGCTCCATATGTCGTAATCCAATTCCCGTAATTCTAACGCATGGCTAATACCTCACGTGGTGCTATGTGTGTTTCAGGTGTCATCTCGGACGTCGACGACACGGTTTTGGGCTCTTTTTCGCTTTTTTGCCTATGTGTTCATGTAGTTTTGCAAACTGGGCGATAACTCGGTCTTCGTATGTCGGAATCTATTCCCGTAAGTTCTAACGCGTGTCTAATACCTACGCGGTGCTATGTGTATGTTTGCGTGGTGTACGGACGGACGATGCGGGGTTTGGGCTTTTTTTTGGCTTTTTGCCCAAGTGTTGGCGAAGTTTTACAACCAGGCGATAACCCTGGCCTCGAATGTCGTAATCGAGTCCCGTGATGTTCTAACGCTGCGGTTCAATACCCACGTGATGTTATGCGTGTGTTTGCATGGCGTCTTGGAAACGGACGATGCGGTGTTTTGGGCTCTTTTTCGCTTTTTTGCCTAAGTTTGGCGTAGTTTTGCAAACCGGGCGATAACCTGGCTCAGATGTCGAATCGAGTCCCGTAAGTTCTAAACACGGTTCAATACCTATGCAAAGGCTAAGTTTTAACGCTGTGTTCAATACCTACGCGCATATGTGTGTGTTTGCGTGGCGTCCGGACGAACAATGCGAAGTTTTGGGCTCTTTTTCGACTTTTTGCCTAAGGTTTCATGAAGTTTTTTGTAAACCGGGCGATAACTCAATCTCCATATGTCAATCGAGTCCCGTAATTTAACGCATGGCTAATACCTACGTGGTGCTATGTGTGTGTTTGTGTGTCATCCGGATTCGACGACACGGGTTTTGGGCTCTTTTCGCTTTTTGCCTAAGTTGTTGGTAGTTTTGTAAACGGGCGATAACTCATCTTCAGATGTCTGGAATCTAATCCCGTAAGTTCTAACGCGTGTTCTACCCATGAGTTAGTTATGTGTGTAGCTTGCATGGCGTCTGGACCGGACGACGGCGGTGTTTTGGGCTCTTTTTCAGTTTTTTGCCTAAGTGTTGGCGAGTTTTGCAAACTGGGCGATAACTCGGTCTTCGTATGTCAGAATCGAGTCCCGTAAGTTCTAACGCGTGTCTAATACCTACGCGGTGCTATGTGTGTGTTTGCGTGGCGTCCGGACGAACGATGCGAGTTTTGGGCTCTTTTTCGGCTTTTTGCCTAAGTGTCGGCGAGTTTTGCAAACTGGGCGATAACTCAGTCTCCATATGTCGGAATCGAGTCCCGTAATTCTAACGCATGGCTAATACCTACGTGGTGTTATGTGTGTGTTTGTGTGTCATCTGGACGAACGATGCAGGTTTCGGGCTCTTTTTCAGTTTTTTGCCTAAGAGTTGGCGAGTTTTGTAATCTGGGCGATAACTCACCAGATTTCAAATCGAGTCCCGTAAGTTCTAACATCGGTTCAATACCCACGCGGTGCTATGTGTGTGTTTATGGCATCCGGGACGGACGATGCGGGTTTTGGCCTCTTTTTCGCCACCAAGAGTCATGTAGTTTTGTAATCTGGGCGATAACTCAGTCTCCGTATTTCGAAATCGAGTCCCGTAAGTTCTAACACGTGTCTAATACCTACGCGGTGCTATGTGTATGTTTGCGTGGTGTCCGGACGGACGATGCGGGGTTTGGGCTCTTTTTCGGCTTTTTGCCCAAGTGTTGGCGAGTTTTACAAACTAGGCGATAACTCGGTCTCTGTATGTCAGAATCGAGTCCCGTAAGTTCTAACACGTGTCTAATACCTACGCGGTGCTATGTGTGTGTTTGCGTGGCGTCTGGACGGACGATGGGTTTTGGTCTCTTTTTCTGCCGCTTTGCCCAAGTTGTTGGCGTAGTTTTGTAAAACTGGCGATAACTCTGGCCTCCGATGTCGAATCGAGTCCCGTAAGTTCTAACGCGTGTTCAATACCCACGCAGATACTATGTGTGTGTTTGCATGGCGTCCGGATGGACGGCGCGTGTTTTGGGGTCTTTTTCGCTTTTTGCCCAAGTTGTTGGCGTAGTTTTGCAACCAGGGCGATAACTCGGTCAGATATGTCGTAATCGAGTCCCGTAAGTTCTAACACGGTTCAATACCCACGCAAATGCTATGTGTGTGTTTGCGTGGCGTCCGGACCGACGATGCGAGTTTTGGGCTCTTTTTTCAGTTTTTTGCCTAAAGTGTTGGCGAGTTTTGCAAACTGGACGACAACTCGGTCTCCGTATGTCGGAATCGAGTCCCATAAGTTTTAACGCGTGTCTAATACCCACACGGTGCTATGTGTGTTTTATATGGCGTCCGGACGGACGATACGGGTTTTGGGCTCTTTTTCGCTTTTTTGCCTAAGTGGTGCGCGTAGTTTTGCAACCGGGCGATAACTCTGGTCTCCGTATGTCGTAATCGAGTGCCGTAAGTTCTAAAACGTGTTCTATTACCCACTGCATGCTATGTGTGTGTTTGCATGGTGTCCCGGACAAACGATGCGTGTTTTGGGCTCTTTTTTCGCTTTTTTGCCTAAGATTGGCGTAGTTTTGCAAATCGGGCGATAACTCGCTTTTCGTATGTCGGAATCGAGTCCCGTAAGTTCTAACGCGGTTCAATACTTACACGGTGTGTGTGTGTGTATGCGTGGCGTCCTACCGACGATGCGGGTTTTGGGCTCTTTTTTCGACTTTTGCCTAAGTGTTGGCGTAGTTTTGCAAACCGGGCGATAACTTGGTCTTCAGATATCCGGAATCAAGTCCCGTAAGTTCTAACGCGTGTCTAATACCTACGCGGTGCTATGCGTGTGTTTGCGTGGCATCCGGAATGACGATATGGGTTTTGGGCTTTTTTTTAGTTTTTTGCCTAAGTGTTGGCGAGTTTTGCAAAATGGGCGATAACTTTGCGGTCTTCAGATGTCGTAATCGAGTCCCGTAAGTTTTAACGCTGTGTTCAATACCCACGCGGTGCTTTATGTGTGTTTCATGGCGTCCGTCCGGACGAACGATGCGAAGTTTTGGGCTCTTTTTCGCTTTTTTGCCTAAGTTTCATGAGTTTTGCAACCGGGCGATAACTCATCTTCATATGCTTAATCGAATCCCAGAATTCTAACGCGTGTCTCAATACCCACGTAGTGCTATGTGTGTTCATGTGTCATCCGGACGGACGATATGGGTTTTGGGCTCTTTTTCATTTTTTGCCAAGTGTTGGCGTAGTTTTGCAAACCGGGCGATAACTCTTCTTTCAGATGTCGGAATCTAATCCCGTAATTTCTAACGCTGCGGTCTAATAGCTACGCAGTTATGTGTGTTTGTATGACGTCCTGGACGACGATGTGGTGTTTTGGGCTCTTTTTCTTTTTTGCCGGTTGTCATGTAGTTTTGCAACCGGGCGATAACTTCGCCTTCAGATGTCGTAATCGAGTCCCGTGAAGTTCTAACGCTGCGGTTCAATACCCACGCGGTGCTATGTGTGTAGCTTATGTATGTCCGGACGGACGATGCGGTTTTGGCCTCTTTTTTCGCTTTTTGCCTAAAAGTCATGTAGTTTTGTAACCGGGCGATAACTCGGTTCCAGATTTCAAATCAAGTCCCGTAAGTTCTAACGCTGTTCAATATCTACGCTGTGCATATGTGTGTGTTTTAATGGCATCTAGACCGACAATACGGGTTTTGGCTTTTTTTTTTTTTTGCCTAAGTTTTGGCGTAGTTTGCAAACTTGGCGATAACTCGGTCTTTGTATGTCAGAATCCAGTCCCGTAAGTTTTAACGCGTGTCTAATACCTACGCGGTGCTATGTGTGTGTTTGCGTGGCGTCCGGACGGATGATGTGGGTTTTGGTCTCTTTTTCGGCTTTTTGCCCAAGAGTTCATGTAGTTTTGTAAACCAGCGATAACTCGGCCTCCGATTTCTAATAGAGTCCCGAAGTTCTAACGCTGCGGTCTCAATACCCACGCGGTTCTCTCAGTATGTTTGCATGCGGGTTTGGGCCCTTTTTTGGCTTTTTTGCCCAAGTGTTGGCGTAGTTTTACAACCAGCGATAACTCTGGCCTCGAATGTCGTAATCGAGTCCCGTGATGTTCTAACGCTGTTCAATAATACACGCAAGCATATGCGTAGTTTTGTATGGCGTCCGAATCTGGACGATCCGTGTTTTGGGCTCTTTTTTCGCTTTTTTTGCCTAAGTTGTCATGAAGTTTTACAACCGGGCGATAACTCTATTCTTCAGATGTCGAATCGAGTCCCAGAAGTTCTAACACGTGTCAATACCTATGCAAAGGCTAAGTTTTAACGTTGTTCAATACCCACGCGGTACATATGTGTGTTGCGTGGCGTCCTGATTTAACAATGCGACTTTTTGGCTCTTTTTCGCTTTTGCCTAAGTTGTTTCATGAAGTTTTGTAAATGGCGATAACTCGATCTCCATATGTCGGAATCGATTCCCGTAATTTAACGCATGGCTAATACCCACGTGGTGCTATGTGTGTGTTTGTGTGTCATCCGGACAGACGACACGGTTTTTGGCTCTTTTTCGCTTTTTGCTTAAGGTTTCAGTGAAGTTTTGCAAACTGGGCGATAACTCAGTCTCCATATGTCGGAATCGATTCCCGTAATTCTAACGCATGGCTAATACCTACGTGGTGCTATGTGTGTGTTTGTGTGTCATCTGGACAGACGATACGGGTTTTGGGCTCTTTTTCGGCTTTTTGCCTAAGTTGTCATGTAGTTTTGCAAACCCGGCGATAACTCTGGCTCTTCGATGTCAATCTAATCCCAGAAATTCTAACGCGTGGTTCAATACCCACGCATAAGGTATGTGCAGTTTTGCAGAAGCGTCCGGACGGACGATGCGTGTTTTGGGATCTTTTTAGTTTTTTGCCTAGTTGTTGGCGAGTTTTACAAACTGGGCGATAACTCGGTCTTCGTATGTCAGAATCGAGTCTCGTAAGTTCTAACGCGTGTCTAATACCAACGCGGTGCTATGTGTATGTTTGCGTGGTGTCCGGACGGACGATGCGGGGTTTGGGCTCTTTTTTCGCTTTTTGCCCAAGTGTTGGCGTAGTTTTACAAACCAGCGATAACTCTGGCCTCGAATGTCGTAATCGAGTCCCGTATATTCTAACGCGTGTCTAATACCTACGCAGGTTATGCGTGTTTGCATGCTGGCGTCCGAACCGACGATGCGTGTTTTGGGCACTTTTTCGCTTTTTTGCCTAAGTTGTGGCGTAGTTTTGCAACCTGGCGATAACTTCTACTTCAGATGTCGAATCGAGTCCCGTAAGTTCTAACGCGCGGTCAATACCCATGCAAAGGCTAAGTTTTAACGCTGTTCAATACCTACGCGGTGCTATGTGTGTGTTTGCGTGGCGTCCGGATTTAACAATTCGAAGTTTTGGGCTCTTTTTTAGGTTTTTGCCCAAGATTCATGAAGTTTTGCAACCGGGCGATAACTCGCCCATATGTCGTAATCCAGCCCCGTGAATTCTAACGCATGGCTAATACCTACACGTGGTGCTATGTGTGTGTTTGTGTGTCATCCGGATGTGACGATACGGTTTTGGGCTCTTTTTTCGCTTTTTGCCCATGTGTGTTGGCGAAGTTTTGCAAACCGGGCGATAACTCTGGCCTTCAGATGTCGGAATCTAATCCCGTAAGTTCTAACGCTGTGTTAATACCCACGCGGTGCTATGTGTATGTTTGCGCAGGTACTGGATGGACGACGCGGTTGGTTTGGGCTTTTTTTTCGCTTTTTGCCCAAGTTGTCATGTAGTTTTATAAACCAGCGATAACTCTATTCTCCGAATGTCGAATCGAGTCCCAGATGTTCTAACGCTGTCTCAATACCCTACGCAGGTTATGCGCAGGTAGCCAGGCGGCGTCCGAACGGACGATGCGGTGTTTTGGGCTCTTTTTTCGCTTTTTTGCTCAAGTTGTCATGGTAGTTTTGCAACCTGGCGATAACTCTGGCCTTCAGATGTCGAATCGAGTCCCGTAAGTTCTAACACGGTTCAATACCGGCGCAAGGCTAAGTTTTAACGCGTGTTCAATACCCTACTGTGCATGTGTGTGTGTTTGCGCGATGTCCCGACGAACAATGCGAGTTTTGGGCTCTTTTTCGACTTTTTGCCTAAGTGTCGGCGAGTTTTGCAAACTGGGCGATAACTCAATCTCCATATGTCGGAATCGAGTCCCGTAATTCTAACGCATGGCTAATACCTACGTGGTGCTATGTGTGTGTTTGTGTGTCATCCGGACGGACGATACGGGTTTTGGGCTCTTTTTCGGCTTTTTGCCTAAGTGTTGGCGAGTTTTGCAAACTGGGCGATAACTCGGTCTTCGTATGTCGGAATCTAATCCCGTAAGTTCTAACGCGTGTCTAATACCCACGCAGCGGTTATGTGTGTAGCTTGTATGGCGTCCGGACGGACGATGCGGTGTTTTGGGCTCTTTTTCGCTTTTTTGCCTAAGTTGTTGGCGAAGTTTTGTAAACCGGGCGATAACTGGTCTTCCAGATGTCGAATCGAGTCCCGTAAGTTCTAATGCGTGTTCAATACTTCCACGCGGCTATATGTGTGTTTGCGGGCGTCCGGATTTAACAATGCGAAGTTTTGGGCTCTTTTTCTGGCCTTTTTTGCCAAGTTTCATGTAGTTTTGTAACCGGGCGATAACTCGCCTCCATATACGTCGGAATCGAGTCCCGTAATTCTAACGCATGGCTAATACCTACGTGGTGTTATGTGTGTGTTTGTGTGTCATCTGGACGAACGATGCAGGTTTCGGGCTCTTTTTCGCTTTTTTGCCCAAGATTGGGCGAAGTTTTGTAAACCGGGCGATAACTCTGGCTTTCAGATGTCTGAATCGAGTCCCGTAAGTTCTAACGCTGTTTACCTACCTACACGGTGTCGTGTGTGTTTTGCGTGGCGCCCCGCCCGATGATGCGGGGTTTTGAGCTCTTTTTCGACACTTTTTGCCTAAGTTGTTGGCATGTAGTTTTGCAACCTGGCGATAACTCTGCCTTTCAGATATCCGAATCAAGTCCCGTAAGTTATAACGCATGTCTAATATCTACGCGGTACTATGTGTGTGTTTGCGTGGCATCCGGACGGACGATATGGGTTTTGGGATTTTTTTCGGTTTTTGCCGTGTTAATGAAGCTTTGTAAACTCGGCGATAACTCGGCCTCGTGATGTCGTAATCGAGTCCCGTAAGTTCTAACACGTGTTCATTACCTACGCATTACTGTATGTGTGTGTTTACATGGTGTCCCATTTAACGATGATGTGTTTTGGGCTCGCTTTTTTAGTTTTTTGCCTAAGATTGGGCGAAGTTTTGCAACCGGGCGATAACTACCTGGCCTCAGATGTTAGAATCGAGTCCCGTAAGTTCTAACGCTGTGTTCAATACCTACGCGGTGCTATGTGTGTGTTCGTGGCGTCCGGACGAACAATGCGTGTTTTGGGCTCTTTTGACTTTTTGCCTAAGTGCTTTCATGAAGTTTTGTAAACCGGGCGATAACTCGGCCCATATGTCGGAATCTATTCCCGTAATTCTAACGCATGGCTAATACCTACACGTGGTGCTATGTGTGTGTTTGTGTGTCATCCGGACTGACGACACAGTGTTTTGGGCTCTTTTTTGACTTTTTGCCTGTTGTTTGGCGTAGTTTTGCAAACCGGGCGATAACCCTGCTTCTTCAGATGTCGGAATCTAATCCCGTAAGTTCTAACGCTGCGGTTCAATACCCACGCAGCGCGTTATGTGTGTGTTTGCATAGCGTCCGACGACGACGCGGTTTTGGGCTCTTTTTAGTTTTTTGCCTAAGTTGGTTGGGCGAAGTTTTGCAAACCGGCGATAACTCATTCTTCAGATATCCGAATCAAGTCCCGTAAGTTATAACGCGTTGTTCAATATCTACGCGGGTGCTATGTGTGTGTTTGCGCGGCATCCGGACGGACGATATGGGTTTTGGGATTTTTTTCGCTTTTTGCCCAAGCAGTTACGAAGCTTTGTAAACTGGCGATAACTCTTTGGCTCCGTGATGTCGTAATCGAGTCCCGTAAGTTCTAACACGTGTTCATTACTTCCACGCGCCGTAGCTATGTGTGTTTGCATGGTGTCCGGATTTAACGATGCGTGTTTTGGGCTCTTTTTCGCTTTTTTGCCTAAGTATTGGCGTAGTTTTACAAACCGGGCGATAACTCCTCTCTCAGATGTTAGAATCGAGTCCCGTAAGTTCTAACGCTGTGTTCAACTAATACGCTGCGGTGCTATGTGTGTGTTGCATGGCGTCCGGACGGATTTATACGGATTAAGGACTCTTTTTCGGCTTTTTGCCTAACTTCTTGTAGTTTTGTAACCGGGCGATAACTCTCGGTCTTCGGGGATGTCGGAATCGAGTCCCGTAAGTCTAATGTGTTCAATACCGACGCGGTGTTATGTGGTAGCTTGTATGGCGTCCGGACGGACGATGCGGGTTTTGGGCTCTTTTTTCGCTTTTTGCCCAAGTGTTGGCGAAGTTTGTAACCAGGCGATAACTCTGGCCTCAGATGCCGTAATCGAGTCCCGTAAGTTCTAACGTTGTTCAATACATACGCGGTGCTATGTGTGTTTTCATGGCGTCCCGACGGACGACACGGTGTTGGGCTTTTTTCGCTTTTTTTGCCTTAAGCGGTTGGCGAAGTTTTGCAAACCGGGCGATAACTCTGGCCTCCGATGCTGGAATTGAGTCCCGTAAGTTCTAACGCTGTTCAATACCTACACCTGCATATGTGTGTAGATGCGTGGCGTCCGGACGGACGACACGGTTTTGGGCTCTTTTTCAAATTTTTTACCTAGTGTGTCGAAGTTTTGTAAACCGGGCGATAACTCGGCTCCGTGATGTCGTAATCGAGTCCCGTAAGTTCTAACACGGTCTCAATACCCACGCCAGCTATGTGTGTGTTTGCATGGTGTCCGGATTAATGATGGTGTTTTGGGCTTTTTTAGTTTTTTGCCTAAGTGTTGGCGTAGTTTTGCAACCGGGCGATAACTCTCGGCCTCAGATGTTTAATCGAGTCCCGTAAGTTTTAACGCGCGGTTCTAATACCTACGTGGTGCTATGTGTGTGTTTGCGTGGCGCCTGGATGAACGATGCGAAGTTTTGGGCTCTTTTTCGCTTTTTTTCTGTTGTGCCTAAGCGATGAAGTTTTGCAAACCAGGCGATAACTCGGCCCAGATGTCATTATCGAGTCCCGTGAATTAACGCGTTGTTCAATACCTACGCGCTATATGTGTGTGTTTGCGTGGCATCCGGACATGACGATACACGGTTTTGGGCTTTTTTTCGCTTTTTGCCTAAGTGTTGGCGAAGTTTTGTAAACCTGGCGATAACTCTGCCCCCCGTGATGTTGGAATCGAGTCCCGTAAGTTCTAACGCGTTGTTCAATACCCACGGTGTTATGTGTCTATTTTGCATGGCGTCCAACGGACGATGATGGTTTTGGGCTCTTTTTCGCTTTTTGCCTAAGTGTTGGCATGTAGTTTTGCAACACGGGCGATAACTCTGTCTTCAGATGTCGAATCGAGTCCAAGATGTTCTAACGCTGTTCAATACCCACGCGGTGCTATGTGTATGTTTTCATGGCGTCGGACGGACGATGCTAGTTTTGGTCTCTTTTTCGCTTTTTGCCTTTTAAATGTCATGTAGTTTTTTAAACCGGGCGATAACTCTGTCTTCAGATGTTTAATCGAGTCCCGTGGTTCTAACGCTGTTCAATACTCACGCGGTGCTATGTGGTAGTTTATGGCGTCCGGATGGATTTACGGATTTTGGGCTCTTTTTCGCTTTTTTGCAAGGTTATTTGCATGTAGTTTTGCAAACTTGGCGATAACTTAGTCTCCGTGATGTTGAATCGAGTCCCGTAAATTTAACGCGGTCTAATACCCACGTGGTGCTATGTGGTAGCTTATGGCGTCCTGACCGGACGATGCGGGTTTTAAGATCTTTTTCGCTTTTTTCCCTAAGTTGTTGGCGAAGTTTTGCAAACCAGCGATAACTCGCCTCCGTGATGCCTGGAATCGAGTCCCGTAAGTTCTAACGCGGTTCAATACCTATGCGGTGCTATGTTTGTGTTTGTATGGCGTCCTACCGACGACGCGGATTTTGGGCTCTTTTTCACCTTTTTTGCCCAAGTGTTGGCTTGTTTTGTAAATCGGGCGATAACTCTGGCTCCTCAGATGTTTAATCGAGTCCCGTAAGTTCTAACGCTGCGGTCAAATACGACGCGATACTATCTGTGTTTTGCGTGGCATCCGGACGGACGATGCGGTGTTTTGGGTCTTTTGGATTTTTTGCCACATGCTGGTGGAGAGTTTAGCAACCGGGCGATAACTCTGGCCTCCGTGATGCCTGAATCGAGTCCCGTAAGTTCTAACGCGCTGTGTAATACCCACGCAAAGGCTATGTGTGTGTTTGCATGGCGCCCGGACGAACGACACGGGTTTTGGGCTCTTTTTCGCTTTTTGCCCAAGAGTTGGTGAGTTTTGCAACCACCAGCGATAACTCTGGCCTCCGTGATGTCGTAATCGAGTCCCGTAAGTTCTAACGCTGCGTGTAATACCTACACTTTCGGTACATGTGTAGTTTTACGCGGCATCCGGACGGACGATGTTAGTTTGGGCTCTTTTTTCGCTTTTTTGCTAAGTGTTGGCGTAGTTTTGCAACCGGGCGATAACTCTGGCCTTCAGATATCCGAATCAAGTCCCGTAAGTTATAACGCTGCGGTTCAATATCTACGCAGCTATGTGTGTGTTTCGCGTGGCATCCGGATGCATTTACGGGTTTTGGGCTCTTTTTCGTTTTTTGCCTGTTGTTGGCGAAGTTTTACAACCTGGCGATAACTCGGTCTCCGATGTCGAATCGAGTCCCGTAAGTTCAAACGCTGCGGTTCAATACCTACACGGCTACGTGTAGCCAGCTTATGGCGTCCGGACGGACGACACGGGTTTTGGGCTCTTTTTCGCTTTTTGCCCAAGTTGTTGGCGAGTTTTGCAACATGGGCGATAACTCTGCCTTTTCAGATTTTTAATCGAGTCCAAAGAAGTTCTAACGCTGTTCAATACCCACGCGGTGCTATGTGTGTGTTTGCATGGCTGATGGACCTGGACGATGTCGGTTTTGGTCTCTTTTTCGCTTTTTGCTCTTGTTGTTGTGAGTTTTGCAACCTGGTGATAACCTGCCTCAGAGGTCGGAATCGAGTCCCGTAAGTCTAATGTGTGTCTAATACCGATGCGGTACTATGTGTGTTTGCATGGCGTCCCGGACGACAACACGGTTTTGGGCTCTTTTTCGACTTTTTGCCCAAGTTGTTGGCGAAGTTTTGTAAACCAGGCGATAACCTGGTCTCCGTATGTCGAATCGAGTCCAAAGAAGTTCTAACGCTGTTCAATACCTACGGGTGCATGTGTGTGTTTTCATGGCGCCTAAACGGACGACACGAAGTTTTGGGCTCTTTTTCGCTTTTTTTGTTAAGTGTCAAGCGAAGTTTATAAACCTGGCGATAACTCGGCTTCCGATGTCGGAATCGAGTCCCGTAAGTTCTAACGCAGGTTCAATACCTACACGGTGCTATGTGTGTAGCCATATGGGCGTCCGGATGGACGTTACGGGTTTTGGGCTTTTTTTTGGCTTTTTTGCCCAAGTTGTCGGGCGTAGTTTTGCAAACCGGGCGATAACTCTGCCTCTCAGATGTCGAATCGAGTCCCAGAAATTCTAACGTTGGTTCAATACCTACGCTGTGCTATGTGTGTTGCGTGGCATCCGGATGCATTTATACGGGTTTTGGGCTCTTTTTCGCTTTTTGCTAAGGTGTTGGCGAAGTTTTGGTAAACCTGGCGATAACTCTGGTCCCCGTGATGTTGGAATCGAGTCCCGTAAGTTCTAACGTTGTTCAATACCTACGCGGTGCTATGTGTCTATTTGCATGGCGTCCGAATCCGGACGATGCGGGTTTTGGGCTCTTTTTCGCTTTTTTGCTAAGTTGTCATGGCGAAGTTTTGCAACACGGGCGATAATAACTCGGTCTTTTCAGATGTCGTAATCGAGTCCAAAGATGTTCTAACGCTGTTCAATACCCACGCGGTGCTATGTGTGTTTTTTGGCGTCCGGACGGACGATGCTAGTTTTGGCCTCTTTTTTCGCTTTTTTTGTTTTAAATGTTCAGCAGTTTTATAAACCGGGCGATAACTCTGCCTTTCGTGATGTCGTAAATCGAGTCCCGTGGTTCTAACGCTGTTCAATACCCACGCTGCTGCTATGTGTAGCTTGCGTGGCGTCCCGGACGACGATGCGGATTTTGGGTTTTTTCGGTTTTTTTGCCGGGTTGTTCAGGTTTGAAGTTTTGCAAACTCGGGCGATAACTTAGTCTCCGTGATGTCTAATCGAGTCCCGTGAATTCTAACGCTGCGGTTCAATACCTACGCAGCTATGGTGTTTTGCGGGCGTCCGGACGACGATGCGGGTTTTAAGATCTTTTTCGCTTTTTTTCCCTAAGTTGTTCATGTAGTTTTGTAAACCAGCGATAACTCGGCCAGATGTTCAATCGAGTCCCGTGAAGTTCTAACTGCGGTTCAATACCTATGCGGTGCTATGTTTGTGTTTGCATGGCGTCCCTACCGACGATGCGGATTTTGGGCTCTTTTTCGCCTTTTTGCCTGTTGTCGCTTGTTTTGTAACCGGGCGATAACTCGGCTCCGTGATGTTTAATCGAGTCCCGTAAGTTCTAACGCTGCGGTCAAATACGACGCGATACTATCTCTGTTTTATGGCATCCCGGACGGACGATGCGTGTTTTGGGCTCTTTTGATTTTTTGCCTATGTTTTGGAGAGTTTAGCAAACCGGGCGATAACTCTGGCCTCCGGGGATGTCTGGAATCGAGTCCCGTAAGTTCTAACGCTGCAGGTAATACCTACGCAGCTTATGTGTGTGTTTGCATGGCGTCCGGACGAACGACACGGGTTTTGGGCTCTTTTTCGCTTTTTTGCCCAAGAGTCAGTGAGTTTTGCAACCAGGCGATAACCCTGGCCTCCGATGTCGTAATCGAGTCCCGTAAGTTCTAACGCTGGTGTAATACCCACTTTTGGCGGGCTATGTGTGTTTTACGTGGCATCCCGGACGGACGATGTTAGTTTGGGCTTTTTTTTCGCTTTTTGCTTAAGTTGTCATGAAGTTTTGCAAACCGGGCGATAACTCTGGTCTTCAGATATCCGAATCAAGTCCCGTAGTTATAACGCGGTTCAATATCTACGAAGCACATGTATGTGTTTCGCGCGGCATCCCGGATGCACGATATACGGGTTTTGGGCTCTCTTTTTCGTTTTTGCCTTAAGTTGGCGAAGTTTTACAACCGGGCGATAACTCTGGTCTCCGTGATGTCTGGAATCGAGTCCCGTAAGTTCAAACGCTGTTCAATACCTACACGGTGCTACGTGGTGTAGCTTATGGCGTCCGGACGGACGACACGGGTTTTGGGCTCTTTTTGGCTTTTTGCTCGTTGTTGGCGAAGTTTTGCAACATGGGCGATAACTCTGCCTCAGATTTTAATCGAGTCCAAGAAGTTCTAACGCTGTTCAATACCCACGGCATATGTGTGTGTTTGCATGGCGGATGGACTGGACGATGTCGGTTTTGGTCTCTTTTTCGCTTTTTGCCTTAGTGTTGGCGTGAGTTTTGCAACCGGGTGATAACTCTGGCCTCCGAGAGGTCCGGAATCGAGTCCCGTAAGTCTAATGTGTGTCTAATACCGATGCGGTACTATGTGTGTGTTTGCATGGCGTCCGGACGGACAATACGGGTTTTGGGCTCTTTTTCGACTTTTTGCCCAAGTGTTGGCGAGTTTTGCAACCAGCGATAACCTGGCCTCCGTGATGTCGAATCGAGTCCAAGAAGTTCTAACGCTGTTCAATACCCACGCGGTGCTATGTGTGTGTTTTCATGGCGCCTAAACTGGACGACACGAAGTTTTGGGCTCTTTTTTCGCTTTTTAAGTTGTTGGCGAAGTTTTACAACCGGGCGATAACTCTGGCCTCCGTATGTCTGGGAATCGAGTCCCGTAAGTTCTAACGTGTCTAATACCCACGGTGCTATGTGTGTGTTTTGCTTATGGCGTCGATGGACGTTACGGGTTTTGGGCTCTTTTTGGCTTTTTGCCTGTTGTTGGCGAAGTTTTGCAACCGGGCGATAACTCTGGCCTCAGATGTCGTAATCGAGTCCCAGAATTTAACGTTGTTCAATACCCACGCGGTGCTATGCGTGTGTGTTTGCGTGGCATCCGGATGACGACACGGGTTTTGGGCTCTTTTTCGCTTTTTTGCCTAAGTTGTTCATGAAGTTTTGCAACTGGGCGATAACTCGTCCCCCGTGATGTTGAATCGAGTCCCGTAAGTTCTAACGCTGTTCAATACCCACGCAAGTGTTATGTGTCTATTTGCATGGCGTCCGAATCGGACGACGCGGGTTTTGGGCTCTTTTTTCGCTTTTTGCCAAGTTGTCGGCGAAGTTTTGCAACACGGGCGATAACTCTGCCTTTCAGATGTCGTAATCGAGTCCAGTATGTTCTAACGCGTGTCTAATACCTACGCGGTGCTATGTGTATGTTTTCATGGCGTCTGGACGGACGATGCTAGTTTTGGGCTCTTTTTCAGTTTTTTGCCTTAAATGTTGGCGAGTTTTACAAACTGGGCGATAACTCGGTCTTCGTATGTCGGAATCGAGTCCCGTGGTTCTAACGCGTGTCTAATACCTACGCGGTGCTGTGGTGGTAGTTATGCATGGCGTCCCGGACGATGCGGATTTTGGGCTCTTTTTTTCGTTTTTTACTTTGTTTCAGTGAAGTTTTGCAAACCGGGCGATAACTTAGTTCACGATGTCTGAATCGAGTCCCAGAAATTTAACGCGCGGTTCTAATACCCTACGTGGTGCTATGTGTAGTTTATAAGTAAGCGTCCTGGACGGACGATGCGGGTTTTAGGATCTTTTTCGTTTTTCCCTAAGTTGTTGGCGAAGTTTTGCAAACCAGCGATAACTCACCAGATGTCGTAATCGAGTCCCGTAAGTTCTAACGCTGTTCAATACCCATGCGGTGCTATGTGTGTGTTTGCATGGCGTCCTACCGACGACGCGGGTTTTGGGCTTTTTTCAAATTTTTGCCTAAGTTGTTGGCTTGTTTTGTAAACTGGCGATAACTCTGCTCCGTGATGTCGGAATCGAGTCCCGTAAGTTCTAACGCTGTCAAATACGTGACGCGATACTATCTGGTTTTATGCGGCATCCGGACGACGACGATGCGGTGTTTTGGGCTTTTTTGGATTTTTTTGCCTATGTTTGAGAGAGTTTAGCAACCTGGCGATAACTGGCCTCAGATGCTGAATCGAGTCCCGGAAGTTCTAACGTTGTGTAATACCCACGCAGCGCTATGTGTGTGTGTTTGTATGGCGCCCGGATTTAACGACACGGGTTTTGGGTTTTTTCGCTTTTTGCCCAAGAGTTGGTGAGTTTTACAACCAGGCGATAACTCTGGCCTCCGTGATGTCGTAATCGAGTCCCGTAAGTTCTAACGCTGTGTAATACCCACTTTGGTGTTATGTGTGTTTTACGTGGCATCCGGACGGACGATGTTAGTTTGGGCTCTTTTTCGCTTTTTGCCTAAGGTGTCATGAAGTTTTGCAAACCGGGCGATAACTTGGTTCTTCAGATATCCGAATCAAGTCCCGTAAGTTATAACGGTTCAATATCTACTAGCGCTATGTGTGTGTTTGCGTGGCATCCCGGATGACGATACGGGTTTTGGGCTCTTTTCGTTTTTTTGCCTTAAGTTGTTAAGCGTAGTTTTATAAACCGGGCGATAACTCGGCCTCCGATGTCGGAATCGAGTCCCAGAAGTTCAAACGCTGTGTTCAATACCTACACGGCACATGTGTGTGTTCATGTATGTCTGGACGACGACACGGTTTTGGGCTCTTTTTCGCTTTTTGCCTGTTGTTGGCGAAGTTTTGCAACACGGGCGATAACTCTCTTTTCGATTTCGTAATCGAGTCCAGTAAGTTCTAACGCGTGTCTAATACCTACGCGGTGCTATGTGTGTGTTTGCATGGCGGATGGACGGACGATGCTGGTTTTGGTCTCTTTTTCGGTTTTTTGCCTTAAGTGTTGGTGAGTTTTGCAAACTGGGTGATAACTCGGTCTCCGTATGTCGGAATCGAGTCCCGTAAGTCTAATGTGTGTCTAATACCGATGCGGTACTATGTGTGTGTTTGCATGGCGTCCGGACGACAATGCGGGTTTTGGGCTCTTTTTCGACTTTTTGCCCAAGTGTTGGGCGAAGTTTTGCAACCAGGCGATAACCCTGGCCTCCGTGATGTCGTAATCGAGTCCAAAGAAGTTCTAATGCGTGTTCAATACTCACGCTAGCTATGTGTGTGTTTTCATGGCGCCTAAACCGACGATATACGAAGTTTTGGGCTCTTTTTTCGGTTTTTGCCTTGTTGTTGGCGTAGTTTTACAAACCGGGCGATAACTCGGCCTCCATATGCCTGGAATCGAGTCCCGTAAGTTCTAACGCAGTTCAATACCTACACCGCTATGTGTGTAGCTTATGTATGTCCGGATGGACGTTATGGGTTTTGGGCTCTTTTTGACTTTTTGCTCAAGTTGTCAGCGAAGTTTTATAAACCGGGCGATAACTCTGGCCTCCGTGATGTCGTAATCGAGTCCCGTAAGTTCTAACACGCGGTTCTAATACCTACGTTGTGCTATGTGTGTGTTTGCATGGTGTCCGAACGAACGATGTAGGTTTTGGGCTCTTTTTCAGTTTTTTGCCTAAGTATTGGTGAGTTTTACAAACTGGGCGATAACTCTGTTTTCAGATGTTTCAATCGAGTCCCGTAAGTTCTAACGCTGCGGTTCAATACCTACACGGTGCTATGTATGTGTTTGCATGGCGCCCCACCGACGACGACGCGGTTTTGGGCTCTTTTTTCGCTTTTTTGCCTAAGTGTCATGTAGTTTTGCAACACGGGCGATAACTCTGCCTTCGGAGATGTCGAATCGAGTCCAAGATGTTCTAACGCTGTTCAATACCCACGCGGTGCTATGTGTATGTTTTCATGGTGTCCGGACGGACGATGTTAGTTTTGGGCTCTTTTTCGCTTTTTTGCCTTTTAAATGTTGGCGTAGTTTTACAAACCTGGCGATAACTCTGGTTTTCAGATGTTTGGAATCGAGTCCCGTGGTTCTAACGCTGTTCAATACCCACGCTGGTGCTATGTGTGTAGCCAGTGTGATGTCCTGACGGACGATGCGGATTTTGGGCTCTTTTCGTTTTTTTGCCCAAGGTTTCATGAAGTTTTGCAAACCGGGCGATAACTTAGTCTCCGTGATGTCTAATCGAGTCCCAGAAATCTAACGCTGTTCTAATACCCACGTGGTGCTATGTGTAGGTTATATGTGGCGTCCGGACGGACGATGCGGATTTTGGCTTTTTCGGTTTTTTTTGCCTAAGTTGTCATGAAGTTTTGCAACCGGGCGATAACTTAGTCTACGATGCTCAATCGAGTCCCGTAAATTTAACGCTGGTCTAATACCCACGCGGTGCTATGTGTAGAAAGCTATGTATGTCCGGACGGACGATGCGGGTTTTAGGATCTTTTCGTCTTTTTTCCTGTTGTTGGCGAAGTTTTGCAAACCAGCGATAACTCACCGTGATGTCGTAATCGAAGTCCCGTAAGTTCTAACGCTGTTCAATACCTATGCGGTGTTATGTGTGTGTTTGCATGGCGTCCTACCGACGAGCGCGGGTTTTGGGCTCTTTTTTCACCTTTTTTGCCTAAGTTGTTGGCTTGTTTTGCAACCTGGCGATAACTCTGCCTCCGTGATGTGGAATCGAGTCCCGTAAGTTCTAACGCGTGTCAAATACGTACGCGATACTATCTGTGTTTGCGTGGCATCCGGACGGACGATGCAGGTTTTGGGCTCTTTTTGGATTTTTTGCCTATGTTTTGGAGAGTTTAGCAAACTGGGCGATAACTCGGTCTCCGTATGTCGGAATTGAGTCCCGTAAGTTCTAACGCGTGTGTAATACCTACGCAGTGCTATGTGTGTGTTTGCATGGCGTCTGGACGAACGATACGGGTTTTGGGCTCTTTTTCGGCTTTTTGCCCAAGAGTTGGTGAGTTTTACAAACTAGGCGATAACTCGGTCTCCGTATGTCAGAATCGAGTCCCGTAAGTTCTAACGCGTGTGTAATACCTACTCGGTGCTATGTGTGTTTTTACGTGGCATCCGGATTTAACGATGCTAGTTTGGCGCTTTTTTCGCTTTTTGCCCGTTGTCAGTGCGGTTTTGCAACCTGGCGATAACTCTGCCTTTCAGATATCCGAATCAAGTCCCGTAGTTATAACGCTGTTCAATATCTACGCAGTTATGTGTGTGTTCATGCGTGGCATCCCGGATGCATTTACACGGGTTTTGGGCTCTTTTTCGGTTTTTTGCCTTAAGTGTTGGCGAAGTTTTATAAACCGGGCGATAACTGCCTCCGTGATGTTCTGAATCGAGTCCCGTAAGTTCAAACGCTGCGGTTCAATACCTACACGGTGCTATGTGTGAAATATGTGGCGTCCGGACGGACGACACGGTTTTGGGCTCTTTTTTGGCTTTTTGCTCAAGTTGTTGGCGAAGTTTTGCAACATGGGCGATAACTCTCGGCCTTCGTGATTTCGTAATCGAGTCCAAAGAAGTTCTAACGCTGCTGTTCAATACCCACGCTGGTGCTATGTGTGTGTTTGCATGGCGGATGGACTGGACGATGCCGGTTTTGGTCTCTTTTTCGGTTTTTTGCCTTAAGTGTTGGTGAGTTTTGCAACCTGGTGATAACTCGGTCTCCGTGATGCTTCAATCGAGTCCCGTAAGTCTAATGTGTGTCTAAACCGGCGCGGTACTATGTGTGTGTTCGCATGGCGTCCGGACGATTAATGCGGGTTTTGGGCTCTTTTTTCGACTTTTTTGCCCGTTGTTGGCGAAGTTTTGCAACCAGCGATAACCTTGGCCTCCGTGATGTCGTAATCGAGTCCAAGAAGTTCTAATGCGTGTTCAATACCCACGCTGCTATGTGTGTGTTTTCATGGCGCCTAAACCCGGACGACACGAGTTTTGGGCTCTTTTTCGGTTTTTGCTTTAAGGTCGGGCGAAGTTTTATAAACCGGGCGATAACTCTGCCTCCGTAGATGTCTGGAATCGAGTCCCGTAAGTTCTAACGCAGGTCTAATACCTACACCGCTATATGTGTAGCCATGCGTGGCGTCCGGATGGACGTTACGGTTTTGGGCTCTTTTTGGCTTTTTTTAAGTTGTCAGCGTAGTTTTACAAACCGGGCGATAACTCGGTCTCCGTGATGTCGTAATCGAGTCCCGTAAGTTCTAACACGGTTCAATACCCACGCGAAGCATGTGTGTGTTTGCATGGTGTCCGAACGAACGATGTGTTTTGGGCTCTTTTTTTTTTTTTTGCCCTAAGTATTGGTGAGTTTTACAAACCGGGCGATAACTCTATTTTCAGATGTCGGAATCGAGTCCCGTAAGTTCTAACGCGCGGTTCAATACCTACACGGTGCTATGTATGTGTTTGCATGGCGCCCAAACCGACGATATGCGGTTTTGGGCTCTTTTTTCGCTTTTTTGCCTAAGTTGTTGGCGTAGTTTTGCCACACGGGCGTATAACTCTTATCTTTCAGATGTCGTAATCGAGTCCAAGATGTTCTAACGCTGTTCAATACCCACGCTTGGTGCTATGTGTATGTTTTCATGGTGTCCGGACCTGACGATGCTAGTTTTGGGCTCTTTTTCGCTTTTTTGCCTTTAAATGTTGGCGTAGTTTTACAAACCGGGCGATAACTCTGCCTTTCAGATGTCGGAATCGAGTCCCGTGGTTCTAACGCTGTCAAATACCCACGCGGTGCTATGTGTGTAGCCAGGTGGCGTCCGGACGGACGATGCGGATTTTGGGCTTTTTTCGGTTTTTTGCCTGTTATTTATGAAGTTTTGTAAACCGGGCGATAACTTAGTCTCCGTGATGCTTCTAATCGAGTCCCGTGAATTTAACGCGCGGTTCAATACCTATGCGGGTGCTATGTGTGTTTGCATGGCGTCCTACCGACGATGCGGGTTTTGGGCTTTTTTTCAAATTTTTGCCTAAGTTGTTGGCTTTGTTTTGTAAACCCGGCGATAACTCTGGCCTCCAGATGTTGGAATCGAGTCCCGTAAGTTCTAACGCTGCGGTCAAATACGCACGCGATACTATCTCCGTGGTTTATGGCATCCGGACGGACGATGCGGTGTTTTGGGCTCTTTTTTGGATTTTTTTGCCTACGTTTTGAGAGTTTAGCAAACCGGGCGATAACTCTGCCTCAGATGCCGGAATTGAGTCCCGTAAGTTCTAACGCTGTGTAATACCTACGCTAGTTATGTGTGTGTTCGCATGGCGCCCGGACGAACGACACGGGTTTTGGGCTCTTTTTCGCTTTTTGCCCAAGAGTGGTGAGTTTTACAAACCAGCGATAACCCTGGCTCGGACGATGGCGTAATCGAGTCCCGTAAGTTCTAACGCTGTGTAATACCCACTGGTGTTATGTGTGTTTTACGTGGCATCCGGACGAACGACGTTAGTTTGGCGCTTTTTTTCGCTTTTTTTTTGCCTGTTGTTGGCGAAGTTTTGCAACCGGGCGATAACTTGCATTTTCAGATATCCGAATCAAGTCCCGTAGTTATAACGCGCGGTTCAATATCTACGCAGCGTTATGTGTGTTTCGCGCGGCATCCTGACATGCACGACACGGTTTTGGGCTCTTTTTCGTTTTTTGCCTTAAGTTGGCGGGCGAAGTTTTACAACCGGGCGATAACTCTGGTTCCGTATGTCTGGAATCGAGTCCCGTAAGTTCAAACGCTGCGTTCAATACCTACACGGTGGTCAGGTAGTAGCTATATGCGGCGTCCGGACGGACGACGACACGGTTTTGGCTTTTTTGGCTTTTTTGCCCAAGTTGTCATGTAGTTTTGCAACATGGGCGATAACTCTCGGCCTTCAGATTTCGTAATCGAGTCCAAGAAGTTCTAACGCGTGTTCAATACCCACGCTGGGCTATGTGTGTGTTTGCATGGCGATGGACTGGACGACGCCGGTTTTGGTCTCTTTTTCGCTTTTTCGCTTTTTGTTGGTGAGTTTTGCAACCGGGTGATAACTCTGCCTCGTGATGTCTAATCGAGTCCCGTAAGTCTAATGTGTGTCTAATACCGGCGCGGTACTCAGGTGTGTTTGCATGGCGTCCGGACGGACACGCGGTTTTGGGCTCTTTTTCGACTTTTTGCCCAAGTTGTCATGTAGTTTTGGTAAACCAGGCGATAACTCTGGCCTCCGTGATGTCGTAATCGAGTCCAAGAAGTTCTAATGCTGTTCAATACCCACGCGGCATATGTGTGTGTTTTCATGGCGCCTAAACGGACGACACGAAGTTTTGGGCTCTTTTCGTTTTTTGCCTTAAGTTTGGCGAAGTTTTACAAACCGGGCGATAACTCTGGTTCCATATGTCTCAATCGAGTCCCGTGAAGTTCTAACGCAGTGTTCAATACCTACACCGCTATGCAGTGTGTTGCGTGTATGTCCGGATGGACGCATGGGTTTTGGGCTCTTTTTTGACTTTTTTGCCTAAGTTGTTGGCGTAGTTTTACAAACCGGGCGATAACTTGGCCTCCGTATGTCAGAATCGAGTCCCGTAAGTTCTAACACGTGTCTAATACCTACGCTGTGCTATGTGTGTGTTTGCATGGTGTCCGGACGAACGATGCAGGTTTTGGGCTCTTTTTTCGCTTTTTTTGCCAAGATTGGTGAGTTTTACAAACCGGGCGATAACTCTGGCCTTTCAGATGCTGAATCGAAGTCCCGTGAAGTTCTAACGCTGCGGTTCAATACCCACACGGTGCTATGTATGTGTTTGCATGGCGCCCACCGACGATGCGGGTTTTGGGCTCTTTTTCGCTTTTGCCTAAGTTGGGCGTAGTTTTGCAACACGGGCGATAACTCTGGTCTTCGTATGTCGTAATCGAGTCAAGTATGTTCTAACGCGCTGTTCAATACCCACGCGTGCTATGTGTATGTTTTCATGGTGTCCGGACTGGACGATGCTAGTTTTGGGCTCTTTTTCGCCTTTTTTGCCTTAAATGTCATGTAGTTTTACAACCGGGCGATAACTCTGCCTCCGTGATGTCTAATCGAGTCCCGTGGTTCTAACGCTGTTCAATACCCACGCGGTGCTATGTGTGTAGCAGGTGGTGGCGTCCGACGGACGATGCGGATTTTGGGCTCTTTTTTTTTTTGCCTGTTATTCATGAAGTTTTGCAACCGGGCGATAACTTAGTCTCCGTGATGTCTGGAATCGAGTCCCAGTAAATTTAACGCGCGGTTCAATACCTACACGGTATATGTATGTGTTTGCATGGCCCCCCACCGACGATGCGGGTTTTGGGCTCTTTTTCGCTTTTTTTGCCTGTTAAGTCATGCGTAGTTTTGTAAACCGGGCGATAACTCCTGGCCTCCGTATGTCGAATCGAGTCCAAGAAGTTCTAATGCGTGTTCAATACCCACGCCGGTGCTATGTGTGTGTTTTCATGGCGCTCTAAACCGGACGATACGAAGTTTTGGGCTCTTTTTTTTTTTTTTTAAGTTGTCGGGCGAAGTTTTATAAACCGGGCGATAACTCTGCCTCCGTGATGTCTAATCGAGTCCCGTAAGTTCTAACGCAGTGTCTAATACCTACACCGGTAGCATGTGTATGTTTATGGGCGTCCGGATGGACGTTACGGGTTTTGGGTTTTTTTTGGCTTTTTGCCTGTTGTCATGTAGTTTTACAAACCGGGCGATAACTCGGCCTCCAGATGTCGTAATCGAGTCCCGTAAGTTCTAACACGCGGTTCAATACCTACGCCAGGTTATGTGTGTGTTTGCATGGTGTCCGAACGAACGATGCGTGTTTTGGGCTCTTTTTTCGCTTTTTTTGCCTAAGACAGTGAGTTTTACAACCGGGCGATAACTCCGGTCTTCAGATGTCGGAATCGAGTCCCGTAAGTTCTAACGCGTGTCTAATACCTACACGGTGCATATGTATGTGTTTGTATGGCGTCCACAAACCGACGACGCGGGTTTTGGGCTCTTTTTCGCTTTTTTGCCTTGTTGTTGTCATGAAGTTTTGCCACACGGGCGATAACTCTGGCCTTTCAGATGTCGTAATCGAGTCCAAGATGTTCTAACGCTGTTCAATACCCACGCGGTGCTATATGTATGTTTTCATGGTGTCCGACGGACGATGCTAGTTTTGGGCTCTTTTTTCGCTTTTTGCCTTAAATGTCATGAAGTTTTACAACCGGGCGATAACTCTGCTTTCAGATGTTGAATCGAGTCCCGTGGTTCTAACGCTGTTGTTCAATACCCACGCCGTGTGCTATGTAGCTTGTGTGGCGTCCGGACGGACGATGCGGATTTTGGGTTTTTTCGCTTTTTTGCCTAAGTTTCATGAAGTTTTGTAAACCGGGCGATAACTTAGTCTCCGTGATGTCTAATCGAGTCCCAGAATTTAACGCGCGGTTCAATACCCACGTGGTGCTATGTGTGTGTTATGCGTGGGCGTCCGGACGGACGATGCGCGGTTTTAGGATCTTTTTCGCCTTTTTTCCCTAAGTGTTGGCGAAGTTTTGCAAACCAGCGATAACTCGGGCCCAGATGTCGTAATCGAGTCCCGTAAGTTCTAACGCTGCGGTTCAATACCTATGCGGTGCTATGTGTGTGTTTGATGGCGTCCTACCGACGAGGCGGGTTTTGGGCTCTTTTTCGCCTTTTTGCCTAAGTGTTGGCTTGTTTTGCAGAACCGGGCGATAACTCTGGCCTCCGTGATGCCTGAATCGAGTCCCAGAAGTTCTAACGCGCGGTCAAATACGACGCGATACTATCTGGTGGTTTTGCGTGGCATCCGGACGGGACGATGCGTGTTTTGGGCTCTTTTTTTCGATTTTGCCTATGTTTTGAGAGAGTTTAGCAAACCGGGCGATAACTCTTTGGCCTCCAGATGTCTCAATTGATTCCCCGTGAAGTTCTAACGCTGCAGGTAATACCCACGCAAAGGTTATGTAGTGTGTTTGCATGGCGGCCCGGACGAACGACACGGGTTTTGGGCTCTTTTTTCGCTTTTTGCCCACGAGTCGGGCGAAGTTTTGTAAACCAGGGCGATAACTCTGGCCTCCGTGATGTCGTAATCGAGTCCCGTAAGTTCTAACGCTGCTGTGTAATACCTACTTGGCTATGTGTATTTTTACGCGGCATCCGGATGGACGGCGTTAGTTTGGGCTCTTTTTCGCTTTTTTTTGTTGTTGCCGCTTTACAACCGGGCGATAACTCTGCCTTCAGATATCCGAATCAAGTCCCGTAAGTTATAACGCGGTTCAATATCTACGCAAGGCTATGTGTGTTCATGCGGCATCCCGGACGCACGATATGTGTTTTGGGCTCTTTTTTTCGGTTTTTTGCCTTTTGTTGGCGAAGTTTTACAACCGGCGATAACTCTGGTTCCGTGATGTTTAATCAAGTCCCGTGAAGTTCTAACGCTGCTGTTCAATACCCACGCGGCATATGTGTGTGTTTGCATGGCGATGGACTGGACGATGCCGGTTTTGGTCTCTTTTTTCGGTTTTTTGCCTTGTTGTCGCGTGAGTTTTGCAAACCGGTGATAACTTGGTCTCCGTATGCCTTAATCGAGTCCCGTAAGTCTAATGTGTGTCTAATACCGGCGCGGTACTATGTACAAAGTTTGTATGGCGTCCGGACGGACAACGCGGGTTTTGGGCTTTTTTCGACTTTTTGCCCGTTGTTGGCGAAGTTTTGCAAACCAGCGATAACCCTCGCCTCCGTGATGTCGTAATCGAGTCCCGTAAGTTCTAACGCTGTTCAATACCCACGCAAATACGCTGGCGTGGTGTTTTCATGGCGCCTAAACGGACGACAACGTAGTTTTGGGCTCTTTTTGGTTTTTTGCCTTGTTGTCGCCGCTTTTATAAACCGGCGATAACTCCTGCCTCCGTGATGTTGGAATCGAGTCCCGTAAGTTCTAACGGTGTTCAATACCTACACGGTACATGTGTGTTTGCGTCATGCGACGGATGGACGTTACGGTTTTGGGCTCTTTTTGGCTTTTTGCCCGTTGTCATGCGTGTTTTGTAAATCGGCGATAACTCGCCTCCGTGATGTCGTAATCGAGTCCCGTAAGTTCTAACACGTGTAATACCCACGTTGGTGCTATGTGTGTTTGCATGGTGTCCCGGATTTAACGATGCGGTGTTTTGGGCTCTTTTTTCGCTTTTTTGCTCTAAGATTGGTGAGTTTTACAAACCGGCGATAACTCTGGCCTTCAGATGTTAGAATTGAGTCCCGTAAGTTTTAACGCTGTTGTTCAATACCCACGCGGTGCTATGCGTGTGTGTTTGTGTGGTGTCCGGACGAACGATGCGAAGTTTTGGGCTCTTTTTCGCTTTTTTGCCTGGCATCGCATGAAGTTTTGCAACCGGGCGATAACTCGCCCATATGTCGGAATCGAGTCTCAGAATTTAACGCATGGCTAATAACGTATGTGGTGCTGCGTGTTGTAGCTTGTGTATCGTCCGGACGGACGACACGGGTTTTGGGCTCTTTTATCTGATTTTTGCTCAAGTTGTCGGGCGTAGTTTTGCAACCGGACGATAACTCTGGCCTCCGTATGTCGGAATCTAATCCCGTAAGTTCTAACGCTGCGGTTCAATACCCACGCAGGTTATGTGTAGTATTTGCATGGCGTCCGGATGGACGATGCAGTGTTTTGGGCTCTTTTTTCGCTTTTTTGCCGTTGTCATGGCGAAGTTTTACAACCGGGCGATAACTCTTGGCCTCCCAGATGTCGTAATCGAAGTCCCGTGGTTCTAACGCTGTTCAATACCTACGCGGTGCTGCTATGTAGCTATATGTGGCGTCCGGACGGACGATGCGGATTTTGGCTTTTTTCGTTTTTTGCCTGTTGTTTCATGAAGTTTTGTAAACCGGGCGATAACTTAGTTCACGATGTCTAATCGAGACCCGTGAAATTTAACGCTGCGGTTCAATACCCACGTGGTGCATGTGTGTAGCTTATGGCGTCCGGACGGACGATGCGGTTTTAGGATCTTTTTTCGTTTTTTCCTTGTTGTGGCGTAGTTTTGCAAACCAAAGCGATAACTCGCGGGCCCAGATGTCGTAATCGAGTCCCGTAAGTTCTAACGCTGTTCAATACCTATGCGGTGTTATGTGTGTGTTTCAGATGGCGTCCTACCGACGAGGCGGGTTTTGGGCTCTTTTTTCACATTTTTTGCCTGTTGTTGGCTTTGTTTTGTAACCGGGCGATAACTCTGGCTCCAGATGTTTCGGAATCGAGTCCCGTAAGTTCTAACGCTGTTCAATACATACGCGTGCTATGTGTGTGTTTTCATGGCGTCTCGATCGACGACACGGTGTCGGGCTTTTTTCGATTTTTTGCCTTATGGTTGGCGAAGTTTAGCAAATCGGGCGATAACTCTGGCCTCCGTGATGTCGTAATCGAGTCCCGTAAGTTTTAACGCTGCGGTTCAATACCTACACGGCAGCATGTGTGTGTTTGCGTGGCGTCCGGACGAACGACACGGGTTTTGGGCTTTTTTCGCTTTTTACCTAGTGTTGGCGAAGTTTTGTAAATCGGGCGATAACTCGGCTCCGCTCTGGCGAATCGAGTCCCGTAAGTTCTAACACGGTTCAATACCTACGCTGCGGCTATGTGTGTGTTTGCATGGTGTCCGGATTTAACGATGCGTGTTTTGGGCTCTTTTTTTTTTTTGCCGGTGATTGGGCGAAGTTTTGTAAACCGGGCGATAACTCGGCTTTCGATGTCGGAATCGAGTCCCGTAAGTTCTAACGCTGCGGTTCAATACCTACACGGTGCCGTGGTGTGTGTTTGCGAGGCATCCCGGCCCGACGGCGCGGTTTTGGGCTCTTTTTTCGACTTTTTGTTGTTGTCAGTGAGTTTTGCAACCGGGCGATAACTCGATCTTTCAGATATCAAATCAAGTCCCGTAAGTTCTAACGCATGTTCAATACCTACGCTGGTGCTATGTGTGTGTTCATGCGGCATCCGGACCGACGATACGGGTTTTGGGCTTTTTTCTGCTTTTTGCCTAAGTTGTCGCGAAGTTTTGCAACTCGGGCGATAACTCGATCTTCAGATGATATGTAATCGAAAGTGCCGTAAGTTTTAACGCTGTTCAATACCTACTTGCGGCTATGTGTGTGTTTATGCGTATGTCCGGACGAACGATGCGAAGTTTTGGTTTTTTCGCTTTTTGCCTAAGTTATTCATGAAGTTTTGCAACCGGGCGATAACTAAGTTCCATATGTCTGAATCGAGTCCCAGAAATTCTAACGCAGTGTTCAATACCCACGCGGGTGCTATGTGTATGTTTATGGTGTCCTGACCGACGATGCGGGTTTGGGCTCTTTTTTCGCTTTTTGCCCAAGTGTTAGCGAAGTTTTACAAACTAAAGCGATAACTAGGTCTCAGATGTCGTAATCGAGTCCCGTAAGTTCTAACACGTGTTCAATACCCACGCTGTGCTATGTATGTTTGCATGGCATCCGGACTCGACGATGTGGGTTTTGGTCTCTTTTTCTGCTTTTGCCCAAGTTGTTGGCGAAGTTTTGCAAACTGGCGATAACTAGGTTCCGTGATGTCGTAAATCGAGTCCCGTAAGTTCTAATGCGGTTCAATACCCACGTTAGGTTATGTGTAGAAGCCAGGCGATGGCGCCCGCATTGGACGATGCGTGTTTTTGGCTCTTTTTCGCTTTTTTTGCTTGTTGTTGGAGAGTTTTGCAAACCAGCGATAACTCTATTTTCAGATGTCTGAATCGAGTCCCGTAAGTTCTAACACGCGGTTCAATACCTACGCAAGGTTATGTGTGTTTCACATGGCGTCCAACCGACGATGCGGTTTTGGGCTCTTTTTTCGGTTTTTGCATTTTGTGGTGGCGAAGTTTTGCAAACCGGACGATAACTCCTGGCCTCTCAGATGCTCGGAATCGAGTCCCGTAAGTTCTAAACGGTCTATTACCCACGCCAGGCTATGTGTGTGTTTGCATGGTGTCCCGGATTTAACGATGCGGTGTTTTGGGCTCTTATTCGCTTTTTGCCTAAGTATCGGGCGAAGTTTTGCAAACCGGGCGATAACTCGTTTTCAGACGTTTAATCAAGTCCCGTAAGTTCTAACGCTGCGGTTCAATACCTACACGGTGTTGTGTGGGTGTTTTGCGTACGTCCGCCTAACGATGCGGGTTTTGGGCTCTTTTTTCAACTTTATGCCTAGTTGTTGGCGTAGTTTTACAAACCGGTGATAACTCTGGCCTCAGATATCGTAATCAAGTCCCGTAAGTTCTAACGCTGCTGTTCAATACCCACGCGTGCTATGTGTGTGTTTGTGTGGCATCCGGACGGACGATATTATGGGTTTTGGGCTTTTTTCGGTTTTTTGCCTAAGTTGTTGGCGAAGTTTTGTAAACCGGGCGATAACTCTATTTTCAGATGTCGTAATTCGAGTCCCGTAAGTTTTAACGCTGGTTCAATACCCACGCGGTGCTGTGTGTGTTTTGCGGGCGTCCGGATTTAACGATGCGAAGTTTTGGCGCTTTTTTTCGCTTTTTTGCCGTTGTTTGCCGCGAAGTTTTGTAAACCGGGCGATAACTCGGCCCATACGCCTAATCGAGTCCCGTAATTTAACGCACGGCTAATAACGCACGTGGTGCTATGTGTGTGTTTGTGTATCGTCCCGGACGGATGATACGGGTTTTGGGCTCTTTTTTCGCTTTTTACCTAAGTTGTTGGCGAAGTTTTGCAAACCGGCGATAACTCTGGCTCCAGATGTCTAATCCAATCCCGTAAGTTCTAACGCTGTTCAATACCCACGCAAAGTTATGTGTGTGTTTGCATGGCGTCCGGATGACGATGCGTGTTTTGGGCTCTTTTTCGCTTTTTTTTTAGTGTTGGCGTAGTTTTGTAAACCGGGCGATAACTCTGCCTTCGTCAGATGTCGTAATCGAGTCCCGTAAGTTCTAACGCTGTTCAATACCTACGCTGTGCTATGTGTGTTTCGCGTGGCATCCCGGCGATCGACGCGGGTTTTGGGCTCTTTTTTCGCTTTTTGCCCAAGAGTTGGCGTAGTTTTGTAAACCGGGCGATAACTCGCCTCAGATTTCGTAATCGAGTCCCGTAAGTTCCAATGCGTGTTCAATACCTACGCGGTGTTATGCGTGTAAGCTCAAGGTGGTGTCCGGACGACGATGCGAGTTTGGGCTCTTTTTTCGCTTTTTGCCCAAGTGTTGGCATGTAGTTTTACAAACCAGCGATAACTCTGCCTCTCGAATGTCGAATCGAGTCCCCAGATGTTCTAACGCTGTTCAATACCCACGCATAGCATATGCGTAGAGTTTGTATGGCGTCCGAATGGACGATGCGTGTGTTTTGGGCTCTTTTTAGTTTTTTGCCTGTTGTGGCGTAGTTTTGCAACCGGGCGATAACTCTGGCCTTCGTGATGTCGTAATCGAGTCCCGTAATTTCTAACACGGTTCAATACCTATGCAAAGGCTAAGTTTTAACGCTGTTCAATACCCACGGGTGCTATGTGTGTGTTTGGCGTCCGGATTTAACAATGCGAAGTTTTGGGCTCTTTTTCGCTTTTTTGCTTAAGGTTTCGCTTAGTTTTGCAACCGGGCGATAACTCTGGCCCATATGCTGGAATCGAGTCCCGAATTTAACGCATGGCTAATACCCACGTGGTGCTATGTGGTGTGTTTCAGGTGTCATCCGGACTTCGGACGACACGGGTTTTGGGCTCTTTTTCGCTTTTTGTCATGTCATGTAGTTTTGCAACCTGGCGATAACTCTGGCCTTTCGATGTCTCAATCTAATCCCTTAAGTTCTAACGCGTTGTTCAATACCCACGCGAAGGTTATGTAGGTTAGCCAGATGGCGTCCGGACGGACGATGCGTGTTTTGGGCTCTTTTTTTCGCTTTTTGCCTAAGCGTTGTTGGCGAAGTTTTGCAACCGGGCGATAACTCTTGCCTTCAGATGTCGAATCGAGTCCCCGTAAGTTCTAACGCTGTTCAATACCTACGCGGTGCTATGTAGCCATGGCGTCCGGACGGACGATGCGGTTTTGGCCTCTTTTTCGCTTTTTTGCCTAAAAGTCATGGTAGTTTTGTAAACCGGGCGATAACTCAATCTCCGATTTCAAATCGAGTCCCGTAAGTTCTAACGCTGTTCAATATCTACGCTGGTGCTATGTGTGTGTTTGCATGGCATCTAGACTCGACAATACGGGTTTTGGGCTTTTTTCTGCTTTTTTTTCGTAAGTCATTGGGCGTAGTTTTGTAAACTGGCGATAACTCTTTTCAGATGTCGTAATCGAGTCCCGTGAACTTTTAACGCTGGTTCAATACCCACGCTGTGCTATGTGTGTTTTGCGCGGCATCCGGACTCGGATGATGTGGGTTTTGGTCTCTTTTTCGACGCTTTGCTGTCAAGTTGGCGGTAGTTTTGTAAACCGGGCGATAACTCTGCCTTCAGATGTTTGAATCTAATCCCGTAAGTTCTAACGCTGCGGTTCAATACCCACGGAGTGCTACGTAGTAGCCAGTATGGCGTCCGGACCGGACGATGCGGTGTTTTGGGCTCTTTTTCGCTTTTTTTTGCCTAAGTTGTCATGTAGTTTTGTAAACCAGGCGATAACTCTGCCTTCATATGTCGTAATCGAGTCCCGTAAGTTCTAACACGGTTCAATACCCACGCAGCTTTCTATGTGTGTGTTTGCGTATGTCCGGACCGACGATGCGGGTTTTGGGCTTTTTTCGCTTTTGGCCTTGTCGGGCGAAGTTTTGTAAACCGGACGATAACTCTGCCTCCGATTGGGGAATCGAGTCCCGTAAGTTCTAACGCTGCGGTTCAATACCTACACGGCGTTATGTGTAGAGCCAAGGTGGCGTCCGGATGGACGATACGGGTTTTGGGGCTTTTTTCGCCTTTTTTACAAGTTGTCATGAAGTTTTATAAACCGGGCGATAACTTTGGCTCCGTGATGTCGAATCGAGTCCCGTAAGTTCTAACACGGTTCATTACCTACGCTGGAAGCTATGTGTGTGTTTACATGGTGTCCGGACGAACGATGCGTGTTTTGGGCTCTTTTTCGCTTTTTGCCCAAGATTGGCGAAGTTTTGTAAACCGGGCGATAACTCTGGCCTTCAGATGCTCAATCGAGTCCCGTGAAGTTATAACGCTGCGGTTTAATACCTACACGGTGCTATGTGTGTGTTTGCGCGGGCGCCCGCCCGACGATGCGCGTTTTGGGCTCTTTTTTCAACTTTTTGCCTAAGTATTGGGCGAAGTTTTGTAAACCGGGCGATAACTCGATCTTCAGATATCGTAATCAAGTCCCGTAAGTTATAACGCTGTGGTTCAATATCTACGCGGTGCTATGTGTGTGTTTGCGTGGCATCCCGGACGGACGATATGGGTTTTGGGATTTTTTTTGCTTTTTGCCCAAGTTGTTAGCGAAGCTTTTGCAACTCTGGCGATAACTCCTGCCTCCGATGTCGTAATCGAGTCCCGTAAGTTCTAACACGGTTCATTACTTACGCTTATGCTATGTGGTGTATTTGCATGGTGTCCGGATTTAACGATGCGTGTTTTGGGCTCTTTTTCGCTTTTTTTGCCTAAGACGGCGTAGTTTTGCAACCGGGCGATAACTCTGCCTCAGATGTCGTAATCGAGTCCCGTAAGTTCTAACGCTGTTCAATACCCACGCGGTGCTATGTGTAGATGGCGTGGACGTCCGGACGGACGATGCGTAATTAAGGACTCTTTTCTTTTTTGTTTAATCGTCATGAAGTTTTGCAAACCGGGCGATAACTCTGGCTTTTTCGATGTTCTGGAATCGAGTCCCGTAAGTCTAATGTGTGTTAATACCGACGCCGGTATATGGTAGCTTGTATGGCGTCCGGACGGACGATGCGGGTTTTGGGCTCTTTTTCGCTTTTTTCCCAAGTTGTTGGGCGAAGTTTTGCAACCAGCGATAACTTGGCCTCAGATGTCGAATCGAAGTCCCGTAAGTTCTAACGCGTGTCTAATACATACGCGGTACTATGTGTGTGTTTTCATGGCGTCTGGACGAACGATACGGGTGTTGGGCTCTTTTTCGGTTTTTTGCCTTAAAGGTTGGCGAGTTTTGCAAACTGGGCGATAACTCGGTCTCTGTATGTCGGAATCGAGTCCCGTAAGTTCTAACGCATGTCTAATACCTACACGGTGCTATGTGTGTGTTTGCATGGCATCCGGACGGACGATACGGGTTTTGGGCTCTTTTTTAGCTTATTAATCAGTGTCGGGCGAAGTTTTGTAAACCGGCGATAACTCTTTGCCTCCGAGATGTCGTAATCGAGTCCCGTAAGTTCTAACACGGTTCAATACCCACGCGAAGCTATGTGTGTGTTTGCATGGTGTCCGGATTTAACGATGCGTGTGTTTTGGGCTCTTTTTCGCTTTTTCCCTAAGATTGGCGAAGTTTTGTAAACCGGGCGATAACTCTGCCTTCGAGATGTTCTAATCGAGTCCCGTAAGTTCTAACGCTGCGGTTCAATACCTACATACACGGTGGTGTGTGTGTTTGCGTGGCATCCGACCGACGATGCGCGGTTTTGGGCTCTTTTTCGCTTTTTGCCTTAATTGCTGGCGTAGTTTTGCAAACCGGTGATAACTCTGGCTCTCAGATGAGCGTGGAATCAAGTCCCGTAAGTTCTAACGCTTGTTCAATACCCACGCTATGTGTGTGTGTTTGCGTGGCATCCGGACGACGATATGGGTTTTGGGCTTTTTTCGCGTTTTTTGCCTGTTGTTGGCGAAGTTTTGCAACCGGGCGATAACTCTGCCTTTCAGATGTCGTAATCGAGTCCCGTAAGTTTTAACGCATGTTCAATACCCACGCTACATGTGTGTTTCGCGGGCGTCCGGATGAACGATGTTAGTTTTGGGCTCTTTTTTCGCTTTTTGCCTATGCCGCGAAGTTTTGCAAACCGGGCGATAACTGGCCCATATATGTCGGAATCGAGTCCCGTGAAATTTAACGCGCGGTTCAATACCCACGGGTGCTATGTGTAGAAGCGATGTCGTCCGGACTGACGACACGGGTTTTGGGCTCTTTTTCGATTTCTTTGCTTAAGTTGTTGGTTAGTTTTGGTAACCTGGCGATAACTCGGTCCCCAGATGTTGAATCGAGTCCCGTAAGTTCTAACATCGCAGTTTAATACCTTCACGGCACAGTTATGTGTCTATTTGCATGGCGTCCAACGGACGATGCGGTTTTGGGCTCTATTTCGCCTTTTGCCGCAAGTGTCGGGCGTAGTTTTGCAACACGGGCGTATAACTTGGTCTTCGGATGTCGTAATCGAGTCCAAAGATGTTCTAACGCTGCAGATAATACCCACGCTGGAAGTTATGTGTGTTTGTATGGCGTCTGGACGGGACGATGCTAGTTTTGGGCTCTTTTTGGTTTTTGCCTTAAGTTGTTGGCGAAGTTTTACAAACCGGGCGATAACTCTGGCTTTCGCATTTCGGAATCGAGTCCCGTGGTTCTAACGCTGTTCAATACCTACGCTGTGCTATGCGGGTAGCTTATGGGCGTCCGGACGGACGATGCGGATTTTGGGCTTTTTTTCGTTTTTTGCCGTTGTTTTCATGAAGTTTTGCAACCGGGCGATAACTCGCCTCCCAGATGTTTAATCGAGTCCCGTGAATTTAACGCTGCGGTCTAATACCCACGGAAGCATGTAGTAAATATGGCGTCCGGACGGACGACACGGGTTTTAGGATCTTTTTTCGCCTTTTTACTAAGTTGTTGGCGAAGTTTTGCAAAGAAAGCGATAACTCGGGCCTCAGATATCTAATCGAGTCCCGTAAGTTCTAACGCTGTCAAATACTCCACGCTGGTATATGTGGTGTTCAGACGGCGTCCTACCGACGATGCGGGTTTTGGGCTCTTTTTTCCTTTTTGCCTAAGTGTCGGCTTGTTTTGCAACCGGGCGATAACTCGATCTCCGTGATGTCGAATCGAGTCCCGTAAGTTCTAACGCTTGTTCAATACCCACGCGGCAAGCATGTGTGTAGCCATGGACGTCCGGACGACGATGCTAATTAAGGACTTTTTCGCTTTTTGCCTAATCGGCATGAAGTTTTGCAACCGGGCGATAACTCTGGTTTTCAGATGCTCAATCGAGTCCCGTAAGTCTAATGTGTGTCTAATACCGACACAGGTTATGTGTAGCTGTATGTATGGCGTCCGGACGGACGATGCGGGTTTTGGGCTCTTTTTCGCTTTTTTTCCCAAGTGTCATGAAGTTTTGCAAACCAGCGATAACTCTGACCAGATGTCGAATCGAGTCCCGTAAGTTCTAACGCTGCGGTCTAATACATACGCTGTACTATGTGTGTGTTTTCATGGCGCCCTGGACTAACGACACGTGTTGGGCTCTTTTTCGCTTTTTTGCCTTAAAAGTTGGCGAAGTTTTGCAACCGGGCGATAACTCTGGCTCTTCAGATGTCGGAATCGAGTCCCGTAAGTTCTAACGCGATGTCTAATACCTACACGGCAGCATGTGTGTTTGCATGGCATCCGGACGGACGACACGGGTTTTGGGCTCTTTTTTTAGCTTATTACCTGTGTGTCATGAAGTTTTGTAAATCGGGCGATAACTCTGGCCTCAGATGTCGTAATCGAAAGTCCCGTAAGTTCTAACACGAAGTTCAATACCTACGCCAGTTATGTGTGTGTTTGCATGGTGTCCCGGATTTAACGATGCGTGTGTTTTGGGCTCTTTTTTCGCTTTTTCCTAAGATTGGCGTAGTTTTGCAAACCGGCGATAACTCTGGCTTTCAGATGTCGGAATCGAGTCCCGTGAAGTTCTAACGCGGTTCAATACCTACACGGCGGTCGTGGTGTGTGTTTATGCGGCATCCGACCGACGACGCGGGTTTTGGGCTCTTTTTCGACTTTTTGCCTAATTGTCTGGCGAAGTTTTGTAAACCGGGTGATAACTCTGGCCTCCGATGTTGGAATCAAGTCCCGTAAGTTCTAACGTTGTTCAATACCTACGCGTGCTATGTGTGTGTTCATGCGTGGCATCCGGATCGACGATATGGGTTTTGGGCTTTTTTTGCTTTTTGCCTGTTGTTGTCATGAAGTTTTGTAAACCGGGCGATAACTCTGCCTTCAGATGTCGTAATCGAGTCCCGTAAGTTTTAACGCATGTTCAATACCTACGCTGCAAGCTATGTGTGTTTGCGTGGCGTCCGGATGAACGATGCGAAGTTTTGGGCTCTTTTTTTCGCTTTTTGCCTAAGTTGTTTCATGAAGTTTTGCAACCGGGCGATAACTCGGCCCATATGCTCGGAATCGAGTCCCGTAAATTTAACGCGGTTCAATACATACGTGGTGCAGGGGGTAGCTTATGTCGTCCTGACGACGACACGGGTTTTGGGCTCTTTTTTCGACTTTTTGCCTAAGTTGTACGCTAGTTTTGCAACCTGATATAACTCTGGCCCTCAGATGTTGGAATCGAGTCCCGTGAAGTTCTAACATCGGTTCAATACCTTCGCGGTGTTATGTGTCTATTTGCATGGCGTCCGAATCCGACGATGCGGGTTTTGGGCTCTATTTCGCTTTTTGCCGTTGTCATGTAGTTTTGCAACACGGGCGTATAACTTCGTCTTCGATCGTCGTAATCGAGTCCAAAGATGTTCTAACGCTGCAGTAGATAATACCCACGGGTGTTATATGTGTGTTTGCATGGCGCCTGGATTCGACGATGCTAGTTTTGGGCTCTTTTTTGGTTTTTTCGCTTTTGTTGCAGCGAAGTTTTACAACCGGCGATAACTGCCTTTCGCTTCATTTAATCGAGTCCCGTGGTTCTAACGCTGTTCAATACCCACGCGGTGCTATGTGCAGAAAAGCCATGGCGTCCGGACGACGATGCGGATTTTGGGCTCTTTTTTCGCTTTTTTGCCTAAGTCATTCATGAAGTTTTTGCAACCGGGCGATAACTCGGCCTCAGATGCCTGGAATCGAGTCCCAGAATTCTAACGCTGGTTCAATACCCACGCAAAGCATGTGTGAAGTTTATGTGGCGTCCTGACGGACGACACGGGTTTTAGGATCTTTTTCGCCTTTTTACCTAAGTGTCGGGCGAAGTTTTGCAAAAAAAAGCGATAACTCGGGCCTCCAGATATCTAATCGAGTCCCGTAAGTTCTAACGCTGTCAAATACCCACGCGGTACATGCGTGTGTTTCAGATGGCGTCCTACCGACGATGCGGGTTTTGGGCTCTTTTTCAACCTTTTTGCTTAAGTTGTTGGCTTGTTTTGTAACCGGGCGATAACTCGATCTCCAGATGTCGAATCGAGTCCCGTAAGTTCTAACGCTGCGGTTCAATACCCACGCGGTGCATATGTAGGTAGCCATGGACGTCCGGACGACGATGCTAATTAAGGACTCTTTTTCGCTTTTGGCTTAATCGCATGGCGTAGTTTTGTAAACCGGGCGATAACTCTGGCTTTCAGATGTCTGGAATCGAGTCCCGTAAGTCTAATGTGTGTCTAATACCGACGCGGTATGTGTATGGTAGGTGAGCTTGTATGGCGTCCGGACGGGACGATGCGGGTTTTGGGCTCTTTTTCGCTTTTTTCCCAAGTTGTCATGAAGTTTTGCAACCAGCGATAACCCTGACCAGACGTCGAATCGAGTCCCGTAAGTTCTAACGCTGCGGTTCAATACATACGCGTACTATGTGTGTGTTTTCATGGCGTCCGGATTTAACGACACGGTGTTGGGTTCTTTTTTCGGCTTTTTGCCTTTAAAGCGTTGGCGAAGTTTTGCAACCGGGCGATAACCTTGCCTCTCAGATGTTTAATCGAGTCCCGTAAGTTCTAACGCATGTCTAATACCTACACGGTCATACTGTGTGTGTTTGCATGGCATCCGGACGGACGATACGGGTTTTGGGCTCTTTTTAGCTTATTACCTGTGTGGTCGAAGTTTTGTAAACCGGGCGATAACTCTGCTCCGGGGATGTGTCAATCGAGTCCCGTGAATTTAACGCTGCGGTTCAATACCAACGTGGTTCTATGTAGTTATGGCGTCCGGACCGACGACACGGGTTTTAGGATCTTTTTTCGCCTTTTTTACCTAAGTCGGGCGAAGTTTTGTAAACCAAAGCGATAACTCGGGCCCAGATATCTAATCGAGTCCCGTAAGTTCTAACGCTGTGTCAAATACCCACGCTATATGTGTGTGTTTGCATGGCGTCCTACCGACGATGCGGGTTTTGGGGCTTTTTCAATTTTTTTTGCTTGTCGGTTGGCTTGCTTTTGGTAACCGGGCGATAACTCTTGCCTCCAGATGTCTAATCGAGTCCCAGAAGTTTTAACGCTGTCAAATACCCACGCGATACTATCTGTGGTTTCATGCGTGGCATCCCGGACGGACGATGCGGTGTTTTGGGCTCTTTTTTCGATTTTTTGCCTTATGTTGGCGTGAAGTTTAGCAACCGGGCGATAACTCTTGGCTCAGATGCTCAATTGAGTCCCATAAGTTCTAACGTTGTGTAATACCCACGCAGCGTTATGTGTGTGTTTGCATCAAGGTCTCGATTTAACGACACGGGTTTTGGGCTCTTTTTTCGCTTTTTTGCCCAAGAGTCGGGCGAGTAGTTTTGCAAACCAGGCGATAACCTGCCTCCGTGATGTCGAATCGAAGTCCCGTAAGTTCTAACGCTGTGTAATACCCACTTTGCTACATGTGTATTTTTACGGCATCCGGATGGACGATGTTAGTTTGGGCTCTTTTTTCGCTTTTTTCACGTTGTCATGAAGTTTTACAAACCGGGCGATAACTCCTGGCTTTTCAGATATCCGAATCAAGTCCCGTAGTTATAACGCGTGTTCAATATCTACGCGCTAACATGTGTGTGTTTTGCGTGGCATCCGACGACGATACGGTTTTTGGGCTCTTTTTTCGCTTTTTTGCCTTTTGTTGGCATGTAGTTTTATAAACCGGGCGATAACTCCTGCCTCAGATGTCTAATCGAGTCCCGTAAGTTCAAACGCTGCGGTTCAATACCCACACTGGTACATGTGTGTTTCGCGCGGGCGCCGGATCGGACGACACGGGTTTTGGGCTCTTTTTCGCTTTTTGCCAGTTGTCGGGCGTAGTTTTGCAACACGGGCGATAACTCTGGCTTCAGATTTTAATCGAGTCCAAAGAAGTTCTAATTGTTCAATACATACGCGGTTATGTGTGTGTTTGCATGGCGATGGATCTGGACGATGCCGGTTTTGGGCTCTTTTTCGATTTTTTTTTGCCTTAAGTTGTTGGCGTAGTTTTGTAAACCGGGCGATAACTCGATCTCCGTATGTCGTAATCGAAGTCCCCGTAAGTTCTAACGCTGTTCAATACCCACGCTAAGGCTATGTGTGTAGCCATGGACGTCCGGACGGACGATGCGAATTAGGACTTTTTTCGCTTTTTGCCTAATCGTCATGTAGTTTTGCAAACCAGGCGATAACTCCTGGTTCACGCGGTGCTATGTGTGTGTTTTCATGGCGGCCCGAACGGACGACATCGGTTTTGGGCTCTTTTTTCGTTTTTTTTTTTGGGCGTCAAGTAGTTTTATTAAACTGGCGATAACTCTGGCCTCAGTATGTTTGGAATCGAGTCACGAAGTTCTAACGCTGCGTTCAATACCTTCACGGCAGGTAGCTTATGTATGTCCGGACGACGACACGGGTTTTGGGCTTTTTTTGGCTTTTTTGCCTGTTGTCATGTAGTTTTGTAAACCGGGCGATAACTCTGGCCTCCCAGATGTCGTAATCGAGTCCCGTAAGTTCTAACACGGTTCAATACCTACGCCAGGTATGTGTGTGTTTGCATGGTGTCCCGGACGAACGATGCGGTGTTTTGGGCTCTTTTTCAATTTTTTGCCGCAAGACGGGCGAAGTTTTACAAACCGGGCGATAACTCTGGTTTTCAGATGGTCGGAATCGAGTCCCGTAAGTTCTAACGCTGCGTTCAATACCTACACGGCTAGGCATGTAGGTGTTTAAGGCGGCATCCTAAGGATCGGCGCGGTTTTGGGCTCTTTTTTCGCCTTTTTTGCCAAGAGTTGGCATGTAGTTTTGTAACCGGGCGATAACTCGCCTCAGATTTCGTAATCGAGTCCCGTAAGTTCTAACGCTGGTTCAATACCCACGCGGTGCTATGTGTATAAACAGCGTGGTGTCCGGACGGACGATGCGGGTTTGGGCTCTTTTTTCGCTTTTTGCCCAAGTGTGGGCGAAGTTTTACAACCAGGCGATAACTCCTGGCCTCAATGTCGAATCGAGTCCCGTATGTTCTAACGCTGTTCAATACCCACGCAGTTACATGCGCAGAGTTTGTATGGCGTCCGAATGGACGATGCGTGTTTTGGGCTCTTTTTAGTTTTTTGCCAAGTGTCGGGCGAAGTTTTGCAAACCGGGCGATAACTCTTGCCTTCGTATGTCGTAATCGAGTCCCGTAATTTCTAACACGGTTCAATACCTATGCAGTTAAGGTTAAGTTTTAACGCTTGTTCAATACCCACGCTAAGCATATGTGTGTGTTTGCGGGCGTCCGGATTTAACAATGCTAGTTTTTTGGGTTTTTTTCGCTTTTTTGCCTAAGGTTTCGCTTAGTTTTGCAACCTGGCGATAACTCGCCCATATGTCGTAATCGAGTCCCGTAATTTAACGCATGGCTAATACCCACGTGGTACTATGGTGTGTTTGTGTGTCATCCGACTCGACGACACGGGTTTTGGCTCTTTTTCGCTTTTTCGTTTATTGGCGGTAGTTTTGCAAACCGGGCGATAACTCTGGCCTTCAGATGTCGTAATCTAATCCCTTAAGTTCTAACGCTGGTTCAATACCCACGCGTTAGCGGTTATGGTAGCCATGGCGTCCGGACGGACGATGCGGTGTTTTGGGCTCTTTTTCGCTTTTTTTGCCTAGGTCTGGGCGTAGTTTTGCAACCTGGCGATAACTCTGGCCGCTTCAGATGTCGTAATCGAGTCCCGTAAGTTCTAACGTTGTTCAATACCCACGCCGGTGCTATGTGTGTTTGCGTATGCTCGGACGACGACGGTTTTGGGTTTTTCGCTTTTTCGCGTTAACGTTTCATGAAGTTTTGTAAACCGGGCGATAACTCGCCCATATGTCGTAATCGAGTCCCAGAATTTAACGCATGGCTAATACGTGACGTGGTGCTATGTTCAGAGCCAGTATCGTCCGTGAGACGGACGATACGGGTTTTGGGCTCTTTTTTCGCTTTTTGCTTAAAAGTTGGCGAAGTTTTGTAAACCGGGCGATAACTCTGGCTCCGTATGCCTGGAATCTAATCCCGTAAGTTCTAACGCTGTTCAATATCTACGCTACAGCGTTATGTGTGTGTTTGCGGGCATCTGCATTTTGACAATACATGGTTTTGGGCTTTTTTCGCTTTTGCCTTGTCGGGCGAAGTAGTTTTGCAACTCGGGCGATAACTCGTTTTCAGACGTCGTAATCGAGTCCCGTGAATTTTTAACGCGGTTCAATACCTACGCTGCATATGTGTGTGTTTTGCGGCATCCGGACGGATGATGGGTTTTGGTCTCTTTTTCGACGCTTTTGCCAAGGTTTGTCATGTAGTTTTGTAAACCGGGCGATAACTCTGCCTTCAGATGTTTGGAATCTAATCCCGTAAGTTCTAACGCTGCGGTTCAATACCCACGGAGTGCTATGTGGTAGAAGGCATGATGGCGTCCGGACGACGATGCGATTAAGGGCTATTTTTCGCTTTTTGCCTAAGTTGTCATAGTTTTACAACCGGGCGATAACTCTGGCTCCAGATGTCGTAATCGAGTCCCGTAAGTTCTAACACGGTCTATTACCTACGCCAGGTGCTGTGTGTGTTTACATGGTGTCCCGGACGAACGATGCGTGTTTTTGGGCTCTTTTTTCGCTTTTTGCTTAAGATTGGCGAAGTTTTGCAAACCGGCGATAACTCTGCCTTCAGATGTCTGAATCGAGTCCCGAAGTTCTAACGCTGCGGTTTAATACCTACACGGTGCTATGTGTGTGTGCGTGGCGTCTCGCCCGACGATGCGGGTTTTGGGCTCTTTTTCACTTTTTGCTTCCTAAGATTGGGCGAAGTTTTGTAAACCGAGATAACTCGATCTTCGATATCCGAATCAAGTCCCGTAAGTTATAACGCTGCGGTTCAATATCTACGCGGCATATGTGTTCATGGCATCCCGGACGGACGATACGGGTTTTGGGATTTTTTCGATTTTTGCCTGTTGTTAACGAAGCTTGCAAACTGGCGATAACTCTGGCCTCCAGATGTCGTAATCGAGTCCCGTAAGTTCTAACACGGTTCATTACTTACGCTGTGGCTATGTGTGTATTTGCATGGTGTCCGGATTTAACGATGCGGTGTTTTGGGCTCTTTTTCGCTTTTTTTGCCTAAGATCGGGCGTAGTTTTGCAACCGGGCGATAACTCTGGCCTCCAGATGTCGAATCGAAGTCCCGTAAGTTCTAACGTTGTTCAATACCTACGCGGTGCTATGTGTGTGTTCGCGCGGCATCCGGATGCATCGGCGCTAATTAAGGACTCTTTTTCGCTTTTGCTTAATGCTGGTCATGTAGTTTTGCAAACCGGGCGATAACTTGCCTTTCAGATGCTCTAATCGAGTCCCGTAAGTCTAATGTGTGTTCAATACCGATCACTGCGTATATGTGTAGCCAGGTATGGCGTCCGGACGGACGATGCGGGTTTTGGGCTCTTTTTTCGCTTTTTGCCCAAGTTGTCATGAAGTTTTGCAAACCAGCGATAACCTCGCCTCCAGATGTCGTAATCGAGTCCCGTAAGTTCTAACGCTGCGGTCTAATACATACGCGTAAGTATATGTGTGTGTTTTCATGGCGTCCGGACGAACGACATGTGTTGGGCTCTTTTTCGTTTTTTGCCTTTAAAGCGTTGGCGAAGTTTTGCAACCGGGCGATAACTCTCATCAGATGCCTAATCGAGTCCCGTAAGTTCTAACGCATGTCTAATACCTACACGGGTGCTATGTGTGTGTTTGTATGGCATCCGGACGGGACGACACGGTTTTGGGGCTTTTTAGCTTATTACCTAGTGTCGGGCGAAGTTTTGTAAACCGGGCGATAACTCTTGCATCAGATGTCGAATCGAGTCCCGTAAGTTCTAACACGGTTCAATACCCACGCCAGTTATGTGTTTGCATGGTGTCCGGATTAACGATGCGTGTTTTGGGCTCTTTTTCGCTTTTTTCCTAAGATCGGGCGAAGTTTTGTAAACCGGGCGATAACTCTCTTTCAGATGTCTAATCGAGTCCCGTAAGTTCTAACGCTGCGGTTCAATACCTACACGGCCGTGTGTGTGTTTCATGGCATCCGACCGACGATGCGTGTGTTTTGGGCTCTTTTTTGACTTTTTTGCCTAATTGCTGGGCGTAGTTTTGTAAACCGGGTGATAACTTTGCCTCCGCTCATTTTAATCAAGTCCCGTAAGTTCTAACGCGGTTCAATACCTACGCGGCTATGTGTGTGTTTTATGCGTGGCATCCCGGACGGACGAGCATGGGTTTTGGGCTTTTTTCGCTTTTTTTGTTTGTCATGTAGTTTTGTAAACCGGCGATAACTCCGGCTTTCGTGATGTCGAATCGAGTCCCGTAAGTTTTAACGCGATGTTCAATACCCACGCGCTGCTATGTGTGTTTGCGTACGTCCGGATGAACGATGCGAAGTTTTGGGCTCTTTTTTCGCTTTTTGTGCCAAGGTTTCATGAAGTTTTGTAAACCGGGCGATAACTCGCCCATATGCTCAATCGAAGTCCCGAATTCTAACGCGTGTCTAATACCCACGGTGCTAGGTAGTAGTTTATGTCGTCCGGACGGACGACACGGGTTTTGGGCTCTTTTTCACTTTTTTGCCTAAGTTGTCGCTAGTTTTACAAACCGGCGATAACTCTCATTCCCCTCAGATGTTGGAATCGAGTCCCGTAAGTTCTAACACGTTGTTCAATACCTTCGCGGTATATGTGTCTATTTGCATGGCGTCCGAATCCGACGATGCGGTTTTGGGCTCTTTTTCGCTTTTTGCCCAAGTTGTCATGAAGTTTTGTAACACGGGCGATAACTTGGTCTTCGATGTCGAATCGAGTCCAAAGATGTTCTAACGCTGTTCAATACCCACGCGATGTTATGTGTGTTTGTATGGCGTCCGGACAGACGATGCTAGTTTTGGGCTCTTTTTGGTTTTTTCGCCGTTGTCATGCGTTTTTACAACCTGGCGATAACTCTGTCTTCTTCAGATGTCGGAATCGAGTCCCGCGGTTCTAACGCTGTTTAATACCCACGCTGCTATATGTAGTAGTTTATGTGGCGTCCTGACGGACGATGCGGATTTTGGGCTCTTTTTTCGTTTTTTTGCCCAAGGTTTCATGAAGTTTTGCAACCGGGCGATAACTCGGCCTCCAGACGTCTAATCGAAGTCCCAGAATTTTAACGCTGTGGTTCAATACCCACGTGGGAAGCTGCTAGTAGAATATATGGCGTCCGGACCGGACGACACGGGTTTTAGGATCTTTTTCGCTTTTTTACCTGTTGTTGGCGAAGTTTTGTAAACCAGCGATAACTCACCAGATATCTAATCGAGTCCCGTAAGTTCTAACGCTGTCAAATACCTACGCGGTGCTATGTGTGTGTTTGCATGGCGTCCTACCGACGATGCGCGTTTGGGCTCTTTTTTTTTTTGCCAAGTTGTTGGTTTGTTTTGCAACCGGGCGATAACTCACCAGATGTCTAATCGAGTCCCGTAAGCTCTAACGCTTGTCAAATACCTACGCGATACTATCCGTGGTTTATGCGGCATCCGGACGGACGATGCGGTGTTTTGGGCTCTTTTTCGATTTTTTTGCCTATATTTTCGCGTAGTTTAGCAACCGGGCGATAACTCTGGCCTCCAGATGCCTCTAATTCGAGTCCCATAAGTTATAACGCTGTGGTGTAATACCCACGCAGCGGTTATGTGTATGTTTGCATGGCGTCCGGACGAACGACACGGGTTTTGGGCTCTTTTTTTCGCTTTTTGCCCAAGAGTTGGCGAAGTTTTGCAACCAGCGATAACTCTGGCCTCCGTGATGTCGTAATCGAGTCCCGTAAGTTCTAACGCGGTGTAATACCCATTTTGCTATGTGTATTTTTACGCGGCATCCGGACGGACGATGTTAGTTTGGGCTCTTTTTTCGCTTTTTTGCCGTTGTCATGAAGTTTTATAAACCGGCGATAACTCTGCCTTCAGATATCCGAATCAAGTCCCGTAGTTATAACGCTGTGGTTCAATATCTACGGTGCTATGTGTGTGTTTGTGTGGCATCCCGGACGACGACATCGCTTTTGGGCTCTTTTTTTTGCTTTTTGTTGTCTTGGTGGCGAAGTTTTATAAACCGGGCGATAACTCGCCTCCGTGATGTTTAATCGAGTCCCGTAAGTTCAAACGCTGGTCTAATACCTACACGGCATATGTGGTAGCTTATGGCGTCCGGACGGACGATACACGGGTTTTGGGCTCTTTTTTGGCTTTTTTGCTGTTGTCGGGCGAAGTTTTGCAACACGGGCGATAACTCTGCCTTTCAGATTTTAATCGAGTCCAGAAGTTCTAATGCGTGTTCAATACATACGCTAAGGCTATGTGTATGTTTGTATGGCGATGGACTGACGATGTCGGTTTTGGGCTCTTTTTCGCTTTTTGCCTTAAGTGTTGGCGAAGTTTTGTAACCGGGCGATAACTCGATCTCAGATGTCGAATCGAGTCCCGTAAGTCTAATCGTGTGTCTAATACCGACGCGGTACTACGTGGTGTGTTTGCATGGCGTCCTGATTTAACAATGCGGGTTTTGGGCTCTTTTTCGCTTTTTGCCTTAAGTGCGTCAGCGAAGTTTTGTAACCGGGCGATAACTCGATCTCCAGATGTCAATATCGAGTCCCGTAAGTCTAATGTGTGTCTAATACCGACGCTGCATTACGTGGTGTTCGTACGGCGTCCGGATTTAACAATGCGGGTTTTGGGTTTTTCGACTTTTTTGCCCAAGTGTCGGGCGTAGTTTTGCAAACCAGGCGATAACTTGCCCACGCGGCATATGTGTGTGTTTTCATGGCGTGCCCGAATCGGACGACACGGGTTTTGGGCTCTTTTTCGTTTTTGCCTTGTGTTGGCGAAGTTTTACAACCGGGCGATAACCTTGGCCTCGATGTTCTAATCGAGTCCCGAAGTTCTAACGCTGCGGTTCAATACCTTCACGGCGTTATGTGTAGAGCCAGGTGGCGTCCTGACGGACGACACGGTTTTGGGCTTTTTTTTTTTGCCTCAAGTTGTTGGGCGTAGTTTTGCAACCGGGCGATAACTCTGGCTCCGATGTCGAATCGAGTCCCGTAAGTTCTAACACGGTCTAATACCCACGCGAAGCATGTGTGTGTTTGCATGGTGTCCTGATTTAACGATGCGGTGTTTTGGGCTCTTTTTTCAATTTTTGCCTAAAGATTGGCGAAGTTTTATAAACCGGGCGATAACTCTGCCTTCAGATGTCGTAATCGAGTCCCGTAAGTTCTAACGCGGTTAATACCTACACGGTGCTATGCTGTGTGTTTCATAGCGGGCATCCCGGCGACGATGCGGGTTTTGGGCTCTTTTTCGCTTTTTGCCCAAGAGTCATAGTTTTGTAAACCGGGCGATAACTCGCCACCAGATTTCGTAATCGAGTCCCGTAAGTTCTAACGCTGTTCAATACCCACGCTGTGCTATGTGTATGTTCGCGTGGTGTCCGGACGGACGATGCGGGTTTGGGCTCTTTTTTCGCTTTTTTGCCCAAGTTGTTCGGGCGTAGTTTTACAACCAGCGATAACTCTGGCCTCCGAATGTCGAATCGAAGTCTCGATGTTCTAACGCTGTTCAATACCCACGCAGCGGTTATGCGTAGAGTTTGCATGGCGTCCAATGGACGGATGCAGTTTTGGGCTCTTTTTAGTTTTTTTGCTTGTCGGTCATGTAGTTTTGTAACCGGGCGATAACTCTGGCCTTCGGATGTCGTAATCGAGTCCCGTAATTTCTAACACGGTTCAATACCCATGCAAATAAGTTTTAACGCTGCGGTTCAATACCCACGCGGCTATATGTGTGTTTGCAAGTGGCGTCCGGATTTAACAATGCGAAGTTTTGGCTCTTTTTTCGCTTTTTGCCTAAGTTGTTCGCTTAGTTTTGTAAACCGGGCGATAACTCGGCCCATATGTCTCAATCGAAGTCCCGTAATTTAACGCATGGCTAATACGCACGTGGTGCTATGTTCAGAGCCAGGTATCGTCCGCACGGACGATACGGTTTTGGGCTCTTTTTCGCTTTTTGTTGTGTTGGCGTAGTTTTGCAACCGGGCGATAACTCTTGCCTCCGTGATGTCGGAATCTAATCCCGTAAGTTCTAACGCTGCGGTTCAATACCCACGCTAGGTTACATGTGTAGCCAGATGGCGTCCCGACGGACGATGCGTGTTTTGGGTTCTTTTTCGCTTTTTGCTCGTTGTCGAAGTTTTGCAACCGGGCGATAACTCTATTTTCAGATGTCGTAATTCGAGTCCCGTAAGTTTTAACGCTGCGGTTCAATACCCACGCTGTGCTGTGTGTTTTTGTGGTGTCCGGATTTAACGATGCGAAGTTTTGGGCTCTTTTTCGCTTTTTGCTTGTTGCTCATGAAGTTTTGCAAACCGGGCGATAACTCGGCCCATATGTCTAATCGAGTCCCGTAATTTAACGCATGGCTAATACGTGACGTGGTGCTATGTTCAGATTTAGGTATCGTCCGCATTTGACGATACGGTTTTGGGCTCTTTTTTTTTTGCCAAGTTGTTGGCGAAGTTTTGTAAACCGGGCGATAACTCTGCCTCCGTGATGCTCAATCTAATCCCGTAAGTTCTAACGCGGTTCAATACCCACGCAGGTTATGTGTAGCCATGGCGTCCGGACGGACGATGGCGGTGTTTTGGGCTCTTTTTTCGCTTTTTGTTTGTTGTCATGGCGTAGTTTTGTAAACCGGGCAATAACTCTGGCCTTCAGATGTCGTAATAGAGTCCCGTAAGTTCTAACGCTGCGGTTCAATACCTACGCGGTATATGTGTGTTTATGGCATCCGAACCGATTTACGCGGTGTTGGGCTCTTTTTTCGTTTTTTACCTGTTGTGGCGAAGTTTTGTAAACCGGACGATAACTCTGGCCTCCAGATGTTTAATCGAGTCCCGTAAGTTCTAAACGCTTTATTATTACGCCACGCGTGTTATGTGTGTGTTTACATGGTGTCCGGATTTAACGATGCGTGTTTGGGCTCTTATTCGCTTTTTGTCTAAGATTGGCGAAGTTTTGCAACCGGGCGATAACTCTCGCTTTTCAGATGCTCGGAATCGAGTCCCGTAAGTTCTAACGCTGTTCAATACCCACACGGTGGTCAGGTGTGTTTATGCGTGGCGTCCTACTTAACGATGCGGTTTTGGGCTCTTTTTCGATTTTTTGCCCAAGTTGTTGGGCGAAGTTTTGAAAATCGGGTGATAACTCTCTTCTTCGATATCTAATCAAGTCCCGTGATCTTCTAACGCTGTTCAATACCCACGCGGCATATGTGTGTGTTTGTATGGCATCCCGGACGGACGATATTGGTTTTGGGCTTTTTTTCGGTTTTTTTGCCGTTGTCATGAAGTTTTTAAACCGGGCGATAACTCTATTCTTCAGATGTTCGGAATCTAATCTCGTAAGTTCTAACGCGGTTCAATACCTACGTAAGGTTGTGTGTAGTTTGTATGGCGTCCGGACGGACGATGTGTTTTGGTTTCTTTTTTCGCTTTTTTTTGCCCAAGTTGTCATGAAGTTTTGCAGAACCAGCGATAACTCGGGCCAGATGTTTGGAATCGAGTCCCATAAGTTCTAACGTGTTCAATATCTACGCTGGTGCATGTGGTGTTTTCTCGGCGGCCCACTCGACGATGCGGGTTTTGGGCTTTTTAACTTTTTTTGTTGTTGGGCGAAGTTTTGCAAACGGGCGATAATTGGTTTTCAGATGATTTTAATCGAGTCCCGTAAGTCTAATGTGTTCAATACCCACGCTGTGCATATGTGGTAGCTTATATGGCGTCCGGACGGACGATGCGAATTAAAGACTTTTTTCGCTTTTTGCTTAACTGCTGTCATGAAGTTTTGCAAACCTGGCTATAACTTTGGCTTTTCAGATGTTTTAATCGAGTCCCGTAAGTCTAATGTGTTCAATACCGACGCCGGCATATGTAGGTAGCCAGATGGCGTCCCGGACGACGATGCGGGTTTTGGGCTCTTTTTCGCTTTTTGCCCAAGTTGTTCATGAAGTTTTGCAAACCAGGCGATAACTCTGGCCTCCGTATGTCGTAATCGAGTCCCGTAAGTTCTAACGCTGCGGTTCAATACATACGCCTGCAAGCATGTGTGTTTTTATGGCGTCCGACGAACGACACGGTGTTGGGCCTTTTTCGTTTTTGCCTTAAAGGGTCATGAAGTTTTGCAAACCTGGCGATATAACTCGCCTCTCAGATGCTCAATCGAGTCCCGTAAGTTCTAACGCATGTCTAATACCTACACGGTGCTATGTAGGGTGTTTGTAATGGCATCCGGACGGATGATACGGGTTTTGGGCTCTTTTTAGCTTTATTACCTGTGTGTCGCATGAAGTTTTGTAAACCGGCGATAACTCTTGGCTCCGTGATGTCGAATCGAGTCCCGTAAGTTCTAACACGGTTCAATACCCACGCAGGCTATGTGTGTGTTTGCATGGTGTCCGCATTTAACGATGCGTGTTTTGGGCTCTTTTTTCATTTTTTTCCAAGATTGGGCGAAGTTTTTGCAACCGGGCGATAACTCTATTTTCAGATGTCGGAATCGAGTCCCGTAAGTTCTAACGCTGGTTCAATACCTACACGGTGTCAGTGTGTAAGCTCATACAGCATCCGACCGACGATGCGGGTTTTGGGCTCTTTTTCGACTTTTTTGCCTAATTGTCACGCGTAGTTTTGCAACCGGTGATAACTCTGGCTCCAGATGTTCAATCAAGTCCCGTAAGTTCTAACGCTGTTCAATACCCACGCTGTGCTATGTGTGTGTATGCGGCATCCGGACGACGATATGGGTTTTGGGCTTTTTTTCGCTTTTTGCCTAAGTTGTCATGAAGTTTTGCAACCTGGCGATAACTCCTTGGCCTTCGATGTCGTAATCGAAGTCCCGTAAGTTTTAACGCATGTTCAATACCTACGCAGTTATGTGTGTTTGCGCGGCGTCCGGATGAACGATGCGAAGTTTTGGGCTCTTTTTTCGCTTTTTGCCTAAGTTTCACGTAGTTTTGCAACCGGGCGATAACTCTGGCCCATATGTTTAATCGAGTCCCGTGAATTTAACGCTGGTCTAATACCTACGTGGTGCTATGTGGTAGCTTATGTCGTCCGGACGGACGACACGGTTTTGGGTTTTTTTCGCTTTTTTTGCCTAAGTTGTTTCATGAAGTTTTGTAAACCGGGCGATAACTCGGCCTCCATATGTCTGAATCGAAGTCCCAGAATTTAACGCGGTCTAATACCCACGGAAAGCTATGTGTAGCTTATGTCGTCCGGACGGACGACACGGGTTTTGGGCTCTTTTTCGCTTTTTTGTCTAAGTTGTTGGCTAGTTTTACAAATCGATGTATAACTCTGGCCCTCAGTGATGTTGGAATCGAGTCCCGTAAGTTCTAACATTTGTTCAATACCTTCATGGCATATGTGTCTATTTGCATGGCGTCCAATCCGGACGATGCGGGTTTTGGGCTTCTTTTTTCGCTTTTTGCCCAAGTTGTCATGAAGTTTTGCAACACGGGCGTATAACTTGGTCTTCGGGATGTCGAATCGAGTCCAAGATGTTCTAACGCTGCTGTTCAATACCCACGCTGGTGTTATGTGTGTGTTTGCATGGCGCCCGGACTCGACGATGCTAGTTTTGGGGCTCTTTTTTGGTTTTTTGTTTCGTTGTTGGCGAAGTTTTACAAACCGGGCGATAACTCTGTTCTTCGATGTTCTAATCGAGTCCCGCGGGTTCTAACGCTGTTTAATACCTACGCGGTGCATGTATGTAGCCATGTATGGCGTCCTGGACGGACGATGCGGATTTTGGGCTTTTTTTTCTTTGCTTTTTTTTGCCTAAGTTGGTTTGCCGAAGTTTTGTAAACCGGGCGATAACTCGCCTCAGATGTCTAATCGAGTCCCGTGAAATTTAACGCGCGGTCTAATACCCACGTGGTGCTATGTAGTAGTTATGGCGTCCGGACGGACGACACGGGTTTTAGGATCTTTTTCGCCTTTTTTACCTAAGTTGTCGACGAAGTTTTGCAAACCAGCGATAACTCGCCTCCAGATATCTAATCGAGTCCCGTAAGTTCTAACGCGCTGTCAAATACCTACGGCATATGTGTGTGTTTGCATGGCGTCCTACCGACGACGCGGGTTTTGGGCTCTTTTTTCACCTTTTTTGCTGCTGTTGGCTTGTTTTGCAACCGGGCGATAACTCTGGCCTCCAGATGTCCTCAATCGAGGTCCGTAAGTTCTAACGCGGTCAAATACCTAAGCGATACTATCTGTGGTTCATGCGGGCATCCCGGACGACGATGCGGTGTTTTGGGCTCTTTTTTCGATTTTTTGCCTATGTTTTGGCGAAGTTTAGCAAACCGGGCGATAACTCTGCCTCCGTGATGTCTGAATTGAGTCCCATAAGTTCTAACGCTGTGTAATACCCACGCAGCTAGCATGTGTGTTTGTATGGCGCCCAGATTTAACGACACGTTTTGGGCTCTTTTTCGCTTTTTTGCCCAAGAGTCGGGCGTAGTTTTGCAAACTAGGCGATAACTCGGTCTCCGTATGTCAGAATCGAGTCCCGTAAGTTCTAACGCGTGTGTAATACCTACTCGGTGCTATGTGTATTTTTACGTGGCATCCGGACGGACGATGCTAGTTTGGGCTCTTTTTCGGCTTTTTTGCCTAAGTGTTGGCGAGTTTTACAAACTGGGCGATAACTCGGTCTTCGTTTATCCGAATCAAGTCCCGTAAGTTATAACGCGTGTCTAATATCTACGCGGTGCTATGTGTGTGTTTGCGTGGCATCCGTACGGACGATACGGTTTTTGGGCTCTTTTTCGGTTTTTTGCCTTAAGTTGTTGGCGTAGTTTTACAACCGGGCGATAACTTTGCCTCCAGATAAGGCCTAATCGAGTCCCGTAAGTTCAAACGCTGTGTTCAATACCTACACGGTGCTATGTGTGTGTTTCATGGCATCCGGACGGACGACACGGGTTTTGGGCTCTTTTTTGGCTTTTTGCCCAAGTTGTCATGAAGTTTTGCAACACGGGCGATAACTCTGGCCTTCAGATTTCGTAATCGAGTCCAAGAAGTTCTAACGTTGTTCAATACATACGCCGTGCATATGTGTGTTTGCATGGCGATGGACTGGACGATGCCGGTTTTGGGCTCTTTTTCGTTTTTTGCCTTAAGTGTTGGCGAAGTTTTGTAAATCGGGCGATAACTCGATCTCCGAGATGTCGTAATCGAGTCCCGTAAGTCTAATCGTGTGTCTAATACCGACGCAGATTACGTGTGTATTTGTATGGCGTCCGGACGAACAACGCGGTTTTGGGCTCTTTTTTTTTTCGACTTTTTGCCCAAGTGTCATGCGTAGTTTTGTAAACCAGGCGATAACTCCTGGGTTCACGCCAAGTACTATGTATGTTTTCATGGCGCCCCGAACGGACGATACGGTTTTGGGCTCTTTTTCGTTTTTGCCTTGTTGTCATGAAGTTTTATAAACCGGGCGATAACTCTTGCCTCCAGATGTCTAATCGAAGTCCCGTAAGTTCTAACGCTGGTTCAATACCTTCACTATATGTGTAGCCATATGATGTCTGGACGGACGACACGGTTTTGGGGCTCTTTTTGGCTTTTTGCCTGTTGTTGGGCGAAGTTTTGCAAACCTGGCGATAACTCCTGGCCTCCGATGTCGAATCGAGTCCCGTAAGTTCTAACACGCGGTTCAATACCTCATTGCTATGTGTGTGTTTGCATGGTGTCCGCATTTAACGATGTGTTTTGGGTTCTTTTTTCAATTTTTGCCTAAGATCGGGGCGTAGTTTTACAAACCGGGCGATAACTCCTGTCTTCGTGATGCCTGGAATCGAGTCCCGTGAAGTTCTAACGCGGTTCAATACCTACACTGCGCTATGGTGTGTTTCGCGTGGCATCCCGGCGATTTACGCGGGTTTTGGGCTCTTTTTCGCTTTTTTGCCCAAGAGTTGGCGTAGTTTTGTAAACCGGGCTATAACTCGCCCAGATTTCGCAATCGAGTCCCGTAAGTTTTAACGCTGTTCAATACCCACGCGGTGCTATATGTGTGTTTGCGCGGGTCCGAACGAACGGCGCGAAGTTTTGGGCTCTTTTTTCGCTTTTTGCCTGTTGTTTCATGAAGTTTTGCAAACCGGGCGATAACTCGCCCATATGCTCAATCGAGTCCCGTGAATTTAACGCATGGCTAATACGCACGCGGGTGCTATGTTCAGAGCTCAGGTATCGTCCGCACGGACGACACGGTTTTGGGCTCTTTTTCGCTTTTTGGGCACGTTGTCATGAAGTTTTGCAAACCGGGCGATAACTCCTGCTCTCAGATGTCTAATCTAATCCCGTAAGTTCTAACGCTGCGGTTCAATACCCACACGAAGTTATGTGTGTGTAGCAGATGGCGTCCGGACTGACGATGCAGTGTTTTGGGCTTTTTTTCGCTTTTTGCTTTGTTGTCGCGAAGTTTTGCAACCGGGCAATAAACTCGGCCTCAGAGATGTCGTAATAGAGTCCCGAAGTTCTAACGCTGTTCAATACCTACGCTGTAAGCATATGTGTGTTTGCGCAGTATCCGAACCGACGACGCGTGTTGGGCTCTTTTTCGGTTTTTTACCTTGTTGTCATGAAGTTTTGTAAATCGGACGATAACTCTTGGCTCCGTATGTTTAATCGAGTCCCGTAAGTTCTAAAACGCTTTATTACCTACGCCGGTGGTAGCATGTGTGTGTTTACATGGTGTCCGGATTTAACGATGCGTGTTTTGGGCTCTTATTCGCTTTTTTGCCTAAGACGGCCAGAAGTTTTGCAACCGGGCGATAACTCGTTTTCAGATGTGCCTTAATCGAGTCCCGTAAGTTCTAACGCTGCGGTTCAATACCTACACCTGTGTGTGTGTGTTTATGTGGGCGTCCTACTTAACGACGCGCGGGTTTTGGCTCTTTTTCGATTTTTGCCCAAGTTGTCAAGCGAAGTTTTGAAAACCGGTGATAACTCTGCCTTCAGATATCTAATCAAGTCCCAGATCTTCTAACGCTGTTCAATACCCACGCCGGTGCTATGTGTGTGTTTGTATGGCATCCGGACGGACGATATTGGTTTTGGGCTTTTTCGTTTTTGCTCTGTTGTTGGCGAAGTTTTGCGTAAACCGGGCGATAACTCGGTCTTCAGACGTTCTGGAATCTAATCCCTGTAAGTTCTAACGCTGTTCAATACCCACGCATAGCGGTTATGTGTGGTAGCTTGATGGCGTCCGGACGGACGATGCGTGTTTTGGGCTCTTTTTTCGCTTTTTGTGTCGTTGTGGCGAAGTTTTGCAATCAGGCGATAACTCGGGCCTCCGTATGATGTTCAATCGAGTCCCATAAGTTCTAACGCAGTGTTCAATATCTACGCGGTGTTATGTAGGTGTTTTCAAGCGCCCACTCGACGATGCGGGTTTTGGGCTCTTTTTAACTTTTTGCGGTTGTGGGCGAAGTTTTGCAACCGGGCGATAACTCTTTGGTTTTCAGATGTTTTAATCGAGTCCCGTAAGTCTAACGTGTGTTCAATACCCACGCGGCATGCAGTAGCTTATGGGCGTCCGGACGACGACGATGCGTAATTAAGAACTCTTTTTCGCTTTTTGCTTAATCGCTGGGCGAAGTTTTGCAAACCGGGCTATAACTCTGTTTTCGGGATGTTTGAATCGAGTCCCGTAAGTCTAATGTGTGTTTAATACCGACGCTGCGGTTATGTAGCCAGATGGCGTCCGGACGGACGATGCGGGTTTGGGCTCTTTTTTTCGCTTTTTTTGCCCGTTGTCATGAAGTTTTGCAACCAGCGATAACTCCTGGCCTCCGATGTCGTATAGAGTCCCGTAAGTTCTAACGCTGCGGTTCAATACCCACGCAGTTATGTGTAAGGTTGTATGGCGTCCGGACGGACGATGGTGTTTTGGGCTCTTTTTTCGCTTTTTTGGTCGCTGGCGTAGTTTTGCAACCTGGCGATAACTCTCGGCCTTCGACGTCGTAATTCGAGTCCCGTAAGTTTTAACGCTGCAGGTAATACCTACGCCGGTGCTATGTGTGTGTTTGCGTGGTGTCCTGGATTTAACGATGCGAAGTTTTGGGCTCTTTTTCGCTTTTTTGCCCAAGTTGTTTGCGAAGTTTTGCAAACCGGGCGATAACTCGGCCCATATGCGGAATCGAAGTCCCGTAATTTAACGCATGGCCACGTACGTGGTGTTATGTTCAGAGCTTGTATCGTCTGCATTTGACGACGACACGGGTTTTGGGCTCTTTTTTCGCTTTTTGCCTGTTGTTGGCGTAGTTTCAGACAATCGGCGATAACTCTGGCTCCGACGCTTCAATCTAATCCCGTAAGTTCTAACGCGGTTCAATACCCACGCAGCGGTATATGTGTAGCTTGTAATGGCGTCCTGGACGACGATGCGGTGTTTTGGGCTCTTTTTCGCCTTTTTGCCTAAGTTGTCGGCGTAGTTTTGCAACCAGCGATAACTCGCCTCCGATGTCTAATCGAGTCCCATAAGTTCTAACGCAGTTCAATATCTACGGTGCTATGTGTGTTTTCCTCCGGCGCCCACCGACGATGCGGGTTTTGAACTTTTTTAACTTTTTGCCTCAAGTGTTGTCATGTAGTTTTGTAAAACCGGACGATAACTCTTGCCTTTCAGATGACGGAATCGAGTCCCGTAAGTCTAATGTGTTTAATACCTACGCTAAGCTATGTGTGTAGCTTATGCGGGCGTCCGGACGGACGACGCGTAATTAAGGACTATTTTTCGCTTTTTGCCTAATCACATGAAGTTTTTAAAACGGGCTATAACTCGCCTTCAGATGTTCGGAATCGAGTCCCGTAAGTCTAATGTGGTTCAACACCGACGCCGGTACATGTGTGTGTAGCCAGTATGACGTCCGGACGGACGATGCGGTTTTGGGCTCTTTTTCGCTTTTTGCCCAAGTGTTGGCGTAGTTTTGCAACCTAGGCGATAACTCTGGTCTCCAGATGTTTAATCGAGTCCCATAAGTTCTAACGTGTGTTCAATATCTACGCTACATGTGTGTGTGTTTTCCTCAAGGCCCAACGCCGACGATGCGGGTTTTGGGCTCTTTTTAACTTTTGCCTCAGTTGTGGCGAAGTTTTGTAAACCGGGCGATAACTCTGTTTTTCAGATGATTTGAATCGAGTCCCGTAAGTCTAATGTGTGTTCAATACCACGCTGGGTAAGCATGTGTGTAGCCATGTGGCGTCCGGACGACGATGCGTAATTAAGGACTCTTTTTTTCGCTTTTTTAATCGTCATGCAGTTTTGCAAACCGGCTATAATCTGCTCTTCAGATGTTTGGAATCGACCGTAAGTCTAATGTGTGTTCAATAATCGACACGCATATGCATAGTAGCCAGGTATCGTCCGCACGGACGACACGGTTTTGGGCTCTTTTTCGCTTTTTGCCGTTGTCATGAAGTTTTGCAACCCGGCGATAACTCTGGCTCCGTGATGTCTAATCTAATCCCCGTAAGTTCTAACGCTGGTTCAATACCCACGCAGGTTATGTAGGTAGCAGGCGATGGCGTCCGGACGGGACGATGCGTGTTTTGGGCTCTTTTTCGCTTTTTTGCCTGTTGTTGGCGAAGTTTTGTAAACCGGGCGATAACTCTGGCCTTCGTGATGTCGTAATTGAGTCCCGTAAGTTTTAACGCTGCGGTTCAATACCCACGCCGGTTCTATGTGTGTGTTTGCGGTGTCCGGATTTAACGATGCGAAGTTTTGGGCTCTTTTTTGGCTTTTTGCCCGTTGTTTGTCGGGCGAAGTTTTGCAAACCGGGCGATAACTCAGCCCATATGTCTCAATCGAGTCCCGTAATTTAACGCATGGCTAATACGACGTGGTGCTATGTTCAGAGCTTGTATCGTCTCATGACGACGACACGGGTTTTGGGCTCTTTTTCGCTTTTTGCCTCAAGTTGTCGGGCGTAGTTTTTTGCAACCGGGCGATAACTCTGCCTCCGATGTCTTAATCTAATCCCGTAAGTTCTAACGCGGTTCAATACCCACGCAAGTTATGTGTAGCCAGGTATGGCGTCCGGACGACGGCGCGTGTTTTGGGCTCTTTTTCGCTTTTTTTGTTTGTTGGCATGAAGTTTTGCAACCGGGCAATAACTCTGGCCTTCGTGATGTCGTATCAGAGTCCCGTAAGTTCTAACGTTGTTCAATACCCACGCGGTGCTATGTGTGTGTTTGCGTGGTATCCGAACCCGACGATGCGGTGTCGGGCTCTTTTTCGCTTTTTTACCTGTGGTTGGCGAAGTTTTGTAAACCGGACGATAACTCCTTGCCTCCGATGCTCAATCGAGTCCCGTGAAGTTCTAAACGCTTTTTATTACCTACGCCAGGCTATGTGTGTGTTTACATGGTGTCCGGATTTAACGATGCAGTGTTTTGGGCTCTTATTCGCCATTTGGTGATTGCAAGTTTTGCAAACCGGGCGATAACTCGCTCTTCAGATGTGGGAATCGAAGTCCCGTAAGTTCTAACGCTGCGGTTCAATACCTACACACGGTGTTGTGTGTGTGTGCGGCGATGTCCGCCTAACGATGCGTGTTTTGGGCTCTTTTTTTCGATTTTTTGCCTAAGTGTTGGCGTAGTTTTGAAAACCGGGTGATAACTCTGTCTTTCGGGGATATCTAATCAAGTCCCGATCTTCTAACGCTTGTTCAATACCCACGCCGGTGCTATGTGTGTTTGTATGGCATCCTGGACGACGATATTGGTTTTGGGTTTTTTCTTTTTTTGCCCAAGTTGTTGGAAGTTTTGTAAACCGGCGATAACTCGGTTCAGATGTCGTAATCGAGTCCCGTAAGTTTTAACGCGGTTCTAATACCCACGTGGTGCATGTGTGTTTCATGGCGTCCGGACGAACGATGCGAAGTTTTGGGTCTTTTTCGCTTTTTTGCCTGTTAAGTGTTTCATGAAGTTTTGCAAACCGGGCGATAAGTTAGTCCCCATATATCTAATCGAGTCCCGCAGAAATTTAACGCTGCGTCTAATACCTACGTGGTTCTATGTAGGTAGCATATGTCGTCCAACGGACGATTACGGTTTTGGGCTCTTTTTTTTTCGCTTTTTTACCCAAGTTGGCATGTAGTTTTGCAAACTGGGTGATAACTCTGCCTCGTGATGCTCAATCCAATCCCGTAAGTTCTAACGCTGGTTCAATACCTACATAAAGGTTATGTGTGTAGCTTGCAGATGGCGTCCGGACGGACGATGCGTGTTTTGGGCTCTTTTTCGCTTTTTGCCTAAGTATTGGGCGAAGTTTTGCAACCGGGCGATAACTCGGTTTTTGTATGTCGTAATCGAGTCCCGTAAGTTTTAACGCTGTTTAATACCTACGTGGTGCTATGTGTGAGTTTGCGCGGGCGTCCGGACGAAAGATGCGTAGTTTTGGGTCTTTTTCGCTTTTTTGCCCAAGTTGTTCATGAAGTTTTGCAACCGGGCGATAACTTAGTCTCCATATATCTAATCGAGTCCCAGAAATTTAACGCTGCGGTTCTAATACCCACGTGGTGCTATGTGTGTGTTTCATGGTCGACGGACGGACGATACGGGTTTTGGGCTCTTTTTTCGCTTTTTACCCAAGTTGTCATGAAGTTTTGCAACCGGTGATAACTCTTGGCCTCAGATGTTTTAATCCAATCCCAGAAGTTCTAACGCTGTGTTCAATACCTACACAAGGTATATGTGTGTGTTTGCATGGTGTCCGGATTTAACGATGCGGTGTTTTGGGCTCTTTTTTCGCTTTTTTTGCCCAAGATTGGCGAAGTTTTGCAAACCGGGCGATAACTCTTTTCAGATGTCGTAATCGAGTCCCGTAAGTTTTAACGCTGCGGTTCAATACCCACGTGGTTCTATGTGTGTTTGCGTGGCGTCCGGATTTAACGATGCGTAGTTTTGGGTCTTTCTTCGCTTTTTGCCTAAGTGTTCATGAAGTTTTGCAACCGGGCGATAACTTAGTTCCATATATCGGAATCGAGTCCCAGAATTCTAACGCATGTCTAATACCCACGTGGTGCTATGTAGGTAGCTGGCGGTCGTCCGGACCGACGATACGGGTTTTGGGCTCTTTTTCGATTTTTACCTGTTGTTAGCGAAGTTTTGCAACTAGGTGATAACCTTTCACCTCGTATGTCTAATCCAATCCCGTAAGTTCTAACGCGGTTCAATACCTACACAAAGGTTATACGGTAGAGTTTGTACGGCGTCCGGATGGACGGCGTGTGTTTTGGGCTCTTTTTCGCTTTTTGCGGTTTGTTGTCGTAGTTTTGCAAACCGGGCGATAACTTGGTTTTCGATGTCGTAATCGAGTCCCGTAAGTTCTAACGCTGGTTCAATACCTACGCTGGTAAGCATGTAGGTGTTTCAAGGGCGTCCTGGCGATCGGCGCGGGTTTTGAGCTCTTTTTCGACTTTTTTGCCAAAGAGTGGCGAAGTTTTGTAAACCGGGCGATAACTCGCCTCCAGATTTCGTAATCGAGTCCCGTGAGATGTTCTAACGCTGTTCAATACCCACGCGGTGCTATGTGTATGTTTATGTGGTGTCCCGGACGGACGATGCGGTTTGGGCTCTTTTTTCGCTTTTTGCTCAAGTTGTCATGAAGTTTTACAACCAGGCGATAACTCTGGCCTCCGAATGTCGTAATCGAGTCCCGTATGTTCTAACGCTGTTTAATACCCACGCAAAGGTTATGTGTGTAGCCATGGTGTCCCGGACGGACGATGCGGTGTTTTGGGCTCTTTTTTTCGCTTTTTTTGCCTAAGTTCACGGGCGAAGTTTTGCAAACTGGGCGATAACTCTTGCCTTCGGGATGTTCTGAATCTAATCCCAGAAGTTCTAACGCGGTTCAATACCCACGCGCAGGTTATGTGTAGCTTGTATGGCGTCCCGGACCGGACGATGCGTGTTTTGGGTTCTTTTTTTCGCTTTTTGTTTGTTGTCGAAGTTTTGTAAACCGGGCAATAACTCTGGCTTCAGATGTCGTAATAGAGTCCCGTAAGTTCTAACGTTGTTCATAATACCTACGCTGGTGTTATGTGTGTGTTTCATGCGGCATCCAACCGACGATACACGGTGTTGGGCTCTTTTTCGTTTTTTTTTACCTTGTTGTCGGGCGAAGTTTTGTAAACCGGATTTATAACTTGGCTCTCCGTGATGTTTGGAATCGAGTCCCGTAAGTTCTAAAACGCTTTATTACCTACGCCACGCATATGTGTGTTTACATGGTGTCCGGACGAACGATGCGTGTTTTGGGCTCTTATTCGCTTTTTGCGCAAGATTGGGCGTAGTTTTGCAAACCGGGCGATAACTCGTTTTCAGATGCTCAATCGAGTCCCAGAAGTTCTAACGCTGGTTCAATACCTACACGGTCAGTTGGTGTGTGTTGCGTGATGTCCCCACTTAACGATGCGGGTTTTGGGCTCTTTTTCGATTTTTTGCCTAAGTTGTCATGAAGTTTTGAAAACCGGGTGATAACTTGCCTTCAGATATCGGAATCAAGTCCCGTATCTTCTAACGCGTGTCTAATACCTACGCGATGCTATGTGTGTGTTTGTATGGCATCCCGGACGGGACGATATTGGTTTTGGGCTTTTTTCGTTTTTTTCGCCTGTTGTCATGTAGTTTTGCAAACCTGGCGTATAACTCTGGCCTTCGGGATGTCTGAATCTAATCCTCGTAAGTTCTAACGCGTTGTTCAATACCCACGTAAAGTTATGTAGTAGCTTGATGGCGTCCTGACGACGATGCGGTGTTTTGGGCTCTTTTTCGCTTTTTTGCCTAAGTTGTCATGTAGTTTTGCAAAACCAGCGATAACTCGCCTCCAGATGTCTGAATCGAGTCCCATAAGTTCTAACGCAGTTCAATATCTACGCGGCTATGTGTGTGTTTTCCAAGGCCCACCGACGACGCGGGTTTTGGGCTCTTTTTTTAACTTTTTGCCTGTCATGTAGTTTTGCAACCGGGCGATAACTCTGCCTGTCAGATGTTTTAATCGAGTCCCGTAAGTCTAATCGTGTGTTCAATACCCACGCGTGCTATATGTGTGTAGCTTATGGCCCGGACGACGATGCTAATTAAGGACTCTTTTTCTTTTTTTGCTTAATCGTCATGCGAAGTTTTGCAACCGGGCTATAACTCTGGTTTTCAGATGTCTGGAATCGAGTCCCGTAAGTCTAATGTGTGTTCAATACCGACGCTCAGGCATGTGGTAGCCAGCATGGCGTCCGGACGGACGATGCGGGTTTTGGGCTTTTTTTCGCTTTTTGCCCGTTGTCGGCGTAGTTTTGCAACCAGGCGATAACTGGCCTCTCCGTGATGTCGTAATAGAGTCCCGTAAGTTCTAACGCTGTTCAATACCTACGCAGGTTATGTGGTAGCCAGATGGCGTCCGGACGACGATGCGTGTTTTGGGCTCTTTTTCGCTTTTTGCCTAAGTTGTTTACGAAGTTTTAAACCGGGCGATAACCCTGCCTTCAGATGTCGTAATCGAGTCCCGTAAGTTTTAACGCTGCAGGTAATACCCACGCAAGGTATATGTGTGTTTGCGGTGTCCGGATTTAACGATGCGAAGTTTTGGGCTCTTTTTTTGGCTTTTTTGCTTAAGTGTTTGCCGAAGTTTTGTAAACCGGGCGATAACTCGCGGCCCATACGCTTCAATCGAGTCCCGTAATTCTAACGCACGGCTAATACGCACGCGTGGTGCTATGTTCAGAAACAGGTATCGTCCGTGACGGACGACACGGGTTTGGGCTCTTTTTCGCTTTTTTGCCATTTCGTTGTCATGAAGTTTTGCAGACATCGGCGATAACTCTGGCTCCGGGATGTCTAATCTAATCCCGTAAGTTCTAACGCTGTTCAATACCCACGTTAGTTATACATGTGTAGCCAGATGGCGTCCGGACGACGATGCGGTGTTTTGGGCTCTTTTTCGCTTTTTTGTCATGTAGTTTTGCAAACCAGGCGATAACTCGGGCCTCCGTGATGTCTAATCGAGTCCCATAAGTTCTAACGCAGTTCAATATTCACGCGGTGCTATGTGTGTGTTTTCTCAAGGCCCAAACCGACGATGCGGTTTTGAACTCTTTTTAACTTTTTGCCTAAGTTGTTGGCGAAGTTTTGCAAACCGGACGATAACTCTGGTTCTTCGTATGATTTAATCGAGTCCCGTAAGTCTAATGTGTGTTAACATACCTACGCTGTGCTATGTGTGTGTAGTTTATGGCGTCCGGACGGACGATGCGTAATTAAGGACTATTTTTCGCTTGCCTTAATCGTCATGAAGTTTTGCAAACCTGGCTATAACTCTCATTTTCAGATGCTCAATCGAGTCCCGTAAGTCTAATGTGTGTTCTAATACCGACGCCGGTTATGTGTGTAGCTTGTATGGCGTCCGGACGACGATGCGGGTTTTGGGCTTTTCGCTTTTTTGCTTCAAGTTGTCGGGCGAAGTTTTGCAACCAGCGATAACCTTTGGCTCCGTATGTCGTAATCGAGTCCCATAAGTTCTAACGCAGTGTTCAATATCTACGCGGTGCTATGTGTGTTTTTTCCCAAGGCCCACCGACGATGCGGGTTTTGGGCTCTTTTTTAACTTTTTGCCTAAGTTGTTGGCGTAGTTTTGCAACCGGGCGATAACTTGGCCTTCGGGGATGATTTTAATCGAGTCCCGTAAGTCTAACGTGTGTCTAATACCCACGCTGGCTACATGTGTTTTGCATATGTCCGGACGACGATGCGTAATTAAGGACTCTTTTTCGCCATTTAATCCTAATCGTCGAAGTTTTGCAAACCTGGCTATAACTCTGGCTTCAGATGTCTCAATCGACTTCCGTAAGTCTAATGTGTGTTCAATAACCGACGCTGGTATATGTAGAAGTGTATCGTCCAGACGGACGACGATACGGGTTTTGGGCTCTTTTTCGCTTTTTGCCACGTTGTGTTGGCGAAGTTTTGTAAACCGGGCGATAACTCTGGCTCCGTATGTTCAATCTAATCCCGTAAGTTCTAACGCTGTTCAATACCCACGTTAAGGTTATACATGTGGTAGTAGCCAGGCTGGCGTCCGGACGGACGATGCGTGTTTTGGGCTCTTTTTCGCTTTTTGCCTGTTGTCATGAAGTTTTGTAACCTGGCGATAACTCTGCCTTCGTGATGTCGAATTGAGTCCCGAAGTTTTAACGCGGTTCAATACCCACGCGTTCTACGTGTGTGTTTGCGTGGTGTCCCGGATTTAACGATGCGAAGTTTTGGGCTCTTTTCGCTTTTTGCCTGTGGTTTCATGAAGTTTTGCAAACCGGGCGATAACTCGGCCCATATGCTTCAATCGAGTCCCGTAATTTAACGCATGGCTAATACGCACGTGGAAAGCTATGTTCAGAGCCAGGTATCGTCCGCACGGACGATACGGGTTTTGGGCTCTTTTTCTTTTTTGCCTAAGTTGTCATGGCGAAGTTTTGCAACCGGGCGATAACTCTGGCCTCCGTGATGCTCGGAATCTAATCCCGTAAGTTCTAACGCTGCGGTTCAATACCCACGCAGAAGGTTATGTGGTAGGTTTGCATGGCGTCCGGACGACGATGCAGTGTTTTGGGCTCTTTTTTCGCTTTTTTGTTTGTGTGGCGAAGTTTTGTAAACCGGGCAATAACTCTTGCCTTCAGATGTCGTAATAGAGTCCCGTGAAGTTCTAACGCTGTTCAATACCTCCACGCGGCTATGTGTGTGTTTATGGCATCCGAACCGACGGCGCGGTGTTGGGCTCTTTTTTCGCTTTTTTACCTGTTGTTCATGAAGTTTTGTAAACCGGACGATAACTCTGGCTCGTATGCTCAATCGAGTCCCGTAAGTTCTAAACGCTTTATTACCTACGCTGCGTACGTGTGTGTTTACATGGTGTCCGGATTTAACGATGCGTGTTTTGGGTTTTATTCGCTTTTTTTGCCTAAGTATTGGCAAGTTTTGCAAACTGGGCGATAACTCTGTCTTCGTATGTGGGAATCGAGTCCCGTAAGTTCTAACGCGTGTCTAATACCTACACGGTGTTGTGTGTGTGTTTGCGTGGCGTCCGGCCTAACGATGCGGGTTTTGGGCTCTTTTTCGATTTTTTGCCTAAGTGTTGGCGAGTTTTGAAAACTGGGTGATAACTCGGTCTTCGTATATCGGAATCAAGTCCCGTATCTTCTAACGCGTGTCTAATACCTACGCGGTGCTATGTGTGTGTTTGTATGGCATCCGGACGGACGATATTGGTTTTGGGCTTTTTTCGGTTTTTTTGCCTAAGTGTTGGCGAGTTTTGCAAACTGGGCGATAACTCTGGCCTTCAGATGTCGAATCGAGTCCCGTAAGTTTTAACGCTGCGGTTCAATACCTACGCGGTGCTATGTGTGTTTATGGCGTCCGGATTTAACGATGCGAAGTTTTGGGCTCTTTTTCGCTTTTTGCCTAAGTTGTTTCATGAAGTTTTGCAACCGGGCGTATAAGTTAGTCCCCATATATCTAATCGAGTCCCAGAATTTAACGCTGTGTTCAATACCCACGTGGTTCTATGTAGGTATTATGGTCGTCCGAATCGGACGACACGGGTTTTGGGCTCTTTTTTTCGCTTTTTTACCTAAGTGTCATGAAGTTTTGCAACCTGGTGATAACTCTGGCCTCGTGATGTCTAATCCAATCCCGTAAGTTCTAACGCTGCGGTTCAATACCTACACACAGCATGTATGTGTAGTAGCTTGTATGGCGTCCGGACGGACGATGCGGTGTTTTTGGGTTTTTCGCTTTTTTGCCCAAGATGGGCGAAGTTTTGTAAACCGGGCGATAACTCTTGCCAGATGTCGTAATCGAGTCCCGTAAGTTTTAACGCTGCGTTTAATACCTACGTGGTGCTATATGTGAGTTTATGGCGTCCGGACGAAAGATGCGAAGTTTTGGGTTCTTTTTTCGCTTTTTTGCCTGTTGTTACGCATGAAGTTTTGCAACCCGGCGATAACTTAGTCTCCATATATCTAATCGAGTCCCCGTAAATTTAACGCGCGGTTCAATACCTACGTGGTGCTATGTGTGTGTTTCGCGTGTCGCATTTGACTTCCGACGACACGGGTTTTGGGCTCTTTTTTCGCTTTTTTACCTGTTGTCATGTAGTTTTGCAAACTGGTGATAACTCTGCCTCCGTATGTTTAATCCAATCCCGTAAGTTCTAACGCTGGTTCAATACCTACATAAAGGCTATGTGTGTGTTTGCATGGTGTCCGGACGAACGATGCAGTGTTTTGGGCTCTTTTTCGCTTTTTTGCCCAAGTGACGGCGAAGTTTTATAAACCGGCGATAACTCGGCCAGATGTCGTAATCGAGTCCCGTAAGTTTTAACGCGGTTCAATACCCACGTGGTTCTATGTGTGTGTTTGCGTGATGTCCCGGATTTAACGATGCGTAGTTTTGGGCTCCTTTCGCTTTTTTTCCAAGTGTTTCATGAAGTTTTGTAACCGGGCGATAACTTAGTTCCATATATCTAATCGAGTCCCCAGAAATTTAACGCATGTCTAATACCTACGGAAAGTAGGTAGCCATATGTCGTCCGGACGGACGACACGGGTTTTGGGCTCTTTTTTCGATTTTTACCTAAGCATAATGAAGTTTTGCAACCAGGTGATAACCTTGGCCTCCGTGATGCTTCAATCCAATCCCGTAAGTTCTAACGTTGTTCAATACCTACACAAGGTTACGTAGGTAGTTTTGTATGGCGTCCGGATGGACGATGCGGTGTTTTGGGCTCTTTTTCGCTTTTTTGCCTTAGTTGTTCATGTAGTTTTGCAAACCGGGCGATAACTTGGTTTTCGATGTCGAATCGAGTCCCGTAAGTTCTAACGCTGTTCAATACCCACGCTGTGCTATGTGTGTGTTTATGTGGCGTCCGGCGACGGCGCGGTTTTGAGCTCTTTTTTCGACTTTTTGCCAAAGAGTCATGTAGTTTGTAAACCGGGCGATAACTCGGCCTCCGATTTCGTAATCGAGTCCCGTATGTTCTAACGCTGTGTTCAATACCCACGCGGTGCTATGTGTATGTTTGGCGTGGTGTCCGGATTTGACGACGCGGGTTTGGGCTCTTTTTTCGCTTTTGCTCGTTGTGTCATGTAGTTTTACAACCAGGCGATAACTCTGGCCTCTCAATGTCGTAATCGAGTCCCGTATGTTCTAACGCTGCGGTTCAATACCCACGCAGGTTATGTGTGTTTTCATGGTGTCCGGACGGACGATGCGGTGTTTTGGGCTCTTTTTTCGCTTTTTTGTCTGTTGTCATGAAGTTTTGTAAACCGGGCGATAACTCTATCTTCGATGCTCGGAATCTAATCCCGTAAGTTCTAACGCTGTGGTTCAATACCCACGCAAAGGTTATGTGTATTGTATGGCGTCCGGACGACGATGCGTGTTTTGGGCTCTTTTTCGCTTTTTTGCCTAAGTTGTCATGCGAAGTTTTGCAAACGGGCAATAACTCTGGCCTTCAGATGTCGTAATAGAGTCCCGTAAGTTCTAACGCTGTTCAATACCTACGCGGTAAGTGTGTGTTTGCGGCATCCGAACCGACGATACGCGTGTTGGGCTCTTTTTCGGTTTTTTACCTTGTTGTCGGCGAAGTTTTGTAAATCGGACGATAACTCTGGCCTCCGTGATGCTCAATCGAGTCCCGTAAGTTCTAAAACGCTTTATTACCCATTACCAGGTTATGTGTGTGTTTACATGGTGTCCCGGATTTAACGATGCGTGTTTTGGGCTTTTATTCGCTTTTTTGCTCAAGATTGGGCGTAGTTTTGCAAACTGGGCGATAACTCTGTCTTCGTATGTCGGAATCGAGTCCCGTAAGTTCTAACGCGTGTCTAATACCTACACGGTGTTGTGTGTGTGTTTGCGTGGCGTCCGGCCTAACGATGCGGGTTTTGGGCTCTTTTTCGATTTTTGCCTCAAGTCGGGCGTAGTTTTGAAAACCGGGTGATAACTCTTGCCTTCAGATATCGGAATCAAGTCCCGTGATCTTCTAACGCTGTGTTCAATACCCACGCGATGTTATGTGTGTGTTTGTGCGGCATCCCGGACGGGACGATATTGGTTTTGGGCTTTTTTTCGCTTTTTTTTGCCCAAGGTTGTCATGAAGTTTTGCAACCTGGCGATAACTCTGGCCTTTCGAGATGCTGAATCTAACTCAGAAGTTCTAACGCGGTTCAATACCCACGCAAAGGTTATGTGTGTAGCCTTGTATGGCGTCCGGACGGACGATGCAGGTGTTTTGGGCTCTTTTTCGCTTTTTTGCCTGTTGTCATGAAGTTTTGTAAACTAGGGCGATAACTCGGCCTCCGATGCTTCGAATCGAGTCCCATAAGTTCTAACGGTGTTCAATATCTACGCGGTGCTATGTGTGTGTTTTCCTCAAGGCCCACCGACGATGCGGGTTTTGGGCTCTTTTTAACTTTTTGCCTAAGTTGTTGGGCGTAGTTTTGTAAACCGGGCGATAACTTGGTTCTTCAGATGTCTGAATCGAGTCCCGTAAGTCTAATGTGTGTGTTCAATACCCACGCTGTAAGCATGTGTAGCCATGTGGCGTCCTGGACCGACGATGCGAATTAAGGACTCTTTTTCGCTTTTTGCCTAATCACATGCGAAGTTTTGCAACCGGGCTATAACTCTATTTCAGATGCTCTGGAATCGAGTCCCGTAAGTCTAATGTGTGTTCAATACCGACGCCGGTTATGGTGGTAGTTTGTATGGCGTCCTGACGGGACGACGCGGGTTTTGGGCTCTTTTTCGCTTTTTGCCCAAGCATTGGCGAAGTTTTGCAACCAGGCGATAACTCGGCCTCCGTATGTCGTAAGAGTCCCGTAAGTTCTAACGCTGTTCAATACCCACGCAGTTATGTGTGTAGCCATGGCGTCCCGGACGACGATGCGGTGTTTTGGGCTCTTTTTCGCTTTTTTGGTTGTTGTCGAAGTTTTGCAACCGGGCGATAACTCTGCCTTCAGATGTCGAATCGAGTCCCGTAAGTTTTAACGCTGCAGGTAATACCCACGCTGTGCTGTGTGTGTTTGCGTGGTGTCCCGGATTTAACGACGCGAAGTTTTGGGCTCTTTTTCGCTTTTTGCCCACGGTTCATGAAGTTTTGCAAACCGGGCGATAACTCGGCCCATATGTCTAATCGAGTCCCGTAATTTAACGCACGGCTAATACGCGACGTGGTGCTATGTTCAGAGCCAGGTATCGTCCGCGACGGACGATACGGGTTTTGGGCTCTTTTTTCTTTTTGCTACGGTTGTTGCAAGTTTTGCAGACACCGGGCGATAACTCTTGGCTCCGTGATGCCGGAATCTAATCCCGAAGTTCTAACGCTGTTCAATACCCACGCGCAGTTATGTGTGTAGCTTGATGATGGCGTCCTGGACCGGACGATGCGGTGTTTTGGGCTCTTTTTCGGGCCACGTTGTCGGGCGAAGTTTTGCAACCGGGCAATAACTCTTGCTTCGGGGATGTCGTAATAGAGTCCCGTAAGTTCTAACGCTGTTCAATACCCACGCGGGTGCTATGTGTGTTTATGGCATCCGAACCGACGACGCGGTGTTGGGCTCTTTTTCGCTTTTTTACCTTAAGTTGGGCGAAGTTTTGTAAACCGGACGATAACTCTGCTCCGTGATGTCTGGAATCGAGTCCCGTAAGTTCTAAAATGTTTCTATTACCTACGTGCTATGTGGTGTTTATATGGTGTCCTGGATTTAACGATCCGTGTTTTGGGCTCTTATTCGCTTTTTTGCCTCAAGATTGGCGAAGTTTTGCAAACCGGGCGATAACTCTCTCTTTCAGATGTCTCAATCGAGTCCCGTAAGTTCTAACGCTGGTTCAATACCTACACGGCTGTCAGGTGTGTGTTATGCGGGCGTCCGCCTAACGATGCGGGTTTTGGGCTCTTTTTTCGATTTTTTGCCCAAGTCGGGCGAAGTTTTGAAAACCGGGTGATAACTCTGCCTTCAGATATCTAATCAAGTCCCGATCTTCTAACGCTGCTGTTCAATACCCACGCGGTGCTATGTGTGTGTTTGTATGGCATCCTGATTTGACGATATTGGTTTTGGGCTTTTTTCGCTTTTTTGCTCAAGTTGTCATGTAGTTTTGCAAACCGGGCGATAACTCTGGCCTTCGTGATGTCCGGAATCTAATCCTCGTAAGTTCTAACGCTGCGGTTCAATACCCACGCAGTTATATGTGTAGAAACATGGTGGCGTCCGACGACGATGCAGTTTTGGGCTCTTTTTCGCTTTTTTGCCTAAGTTGTTGGTAGTTTTGCAAACTAGGCGATAACTCGGCCCGTATGTGTTAATCGAGTCCCATAAGTTCTAACGGTGTTCAATATCTCACGCGTGCTAGCATGTGTGTTTTCCTCAAGGCCCACTCGACGATGCGGGTTTTGAACTTTTTTTAACTTTTTGCCGTTGTCATGTAGTTTTGTAAACCGGACGATAACTCTGGTTTTCGTATTGACTTAATCGAGTCCCGTAAGTCTAATGTGTGTTCAATACTCACGCGGTGCTATGTGTAGTTTATGGCGTCCGGACGGACGATGCGAATTAAGGACTATTTTTCGCTTTTGCTCTTAATCGTCATGAAGTTTTGTAAACCGGGCTATAACTCTTGCCTTCGTATGTCTAATCGAGTCCCGTAAGTCTAATGTGTGTCTAATAAACCGACGCTGCGGTTATGTGTGTGTTTTGCATGGCGCTCGGACGGACGATGCGGGTTTTGGGCTCTTTTTCGCTTTTTGCCAAGTTGTTGGCGTGAAGTTTTGCAACCAGGCGATAACTCGGTCTCCGTGATGTCGTAATCGAGTCCCATAAGTTATAACGCGTGTTCAATATCTACGCTGGCATGTGTGTGTTTTCCGGCGCCCACTCGACGATGCGGGTTTTGGGCTTTTTTAACTTTTTTTGCCAAGTTGTCGGGCGTAGTTTTGCAAACCGGGCGATAACTCTTGTTTTCGATGACGGAATCGAGTCCCGTAAGTCTAATGTGTGTTCAATACCTACGGGTAAGGCATATGTGTGTTTGCGTGGCGCCCGGATTTGACGACGCGCGTAATTAGGACTCTTTTTCGCCATTTAATCGTCTGGCGTAGTTTTGCAAACCGGCTATAACTTTATTCTTCAGATGTTCGGAATCGACTCCCGTAAGTCTAATGTGTGTTCAATACCGACCGGTGGTATGGTAGCCAGGTATCGTCCGCACGGACGATACGGTTTTGGGCTCTTTTTTCGCTTTTTTGGTCAAGTTGTCATGTAGTTTTGCAACCTGGCGATAACTCGGCTCCGTGATGTCGGAATCTAATCCCGTAAGTTCTAACGCTGTGTTCAATACCCACGCAAAGGTTATGTGTAGCCAGTATGGCGTCCGGACCGGACGATGCGTGTTTTGGGCTCTTTTTTCGCTTTTTTGCCCGTTGTTGGCGTAGTTTTGCAAACCGGGCGATAACCTGGCCTTCGTGATGTCGTAATCGAGTCCCGTAAGTTTTAACGCGCGTTCAATACCCACGCGGTTCTATGTGTGTTTATGTGGTGTCCTGGACGAACGATGCGAAGTTTTGGGCTCTTTTTCGCTTTTTTGCCTAAGTTGTTTCATGAAGTTTTGCAACCGGGCGATAACTCGGCCCATATGTTCAATCGAGTCCCGTAATTTAACGCATGGCTAATACGCACGTGGTGCTATGTTCAGAGTTTGGTATCGTCCGCACGGACGACACGGGTTTGGGGCTCTTTTTCGCTTTTTGCCTGTTGTCATGGGCGTAGTTTTGCAAATCGGGCGATAACTCTGGCCTCCAGATGTCGGAATCTAATCCCGTAAGTTCTAACGCTGCGGTTCAATACCCACGCAGCGCTATGTGTGTGTAGCTTGCATGGCGTCCGGACGGACGATGCGTGTTTTGGGCTCTTTTTCGCTTTTTTGCCACGTTGTTGGCGAAGTTTTGCAAACCGGGCAATAACTCTGGCCTTCAGATGTCGTAATAGAGTCCCGTAAGTTCTAACGCTGTTCAATACCTACGCTAAGTTATGTGTGTGTTTCGTGGCATCCGAACCGACGATGCGGTGTTGGGCTCTTTTTTCGCTTTTTTACCTTGTTGTCATGAAGTTTTGCAACCGGACGATAACTCTCGGTTCTCCGTATGCTGAATCGAGTCCCGTAAGTTCCAAAACGTTTCTATTACCTACGCTCAGGCTATATGTGTGTTTACATGGTGTCCGGATTTAACGATGCGTGTTTTGGGCTCTTTATTCGCTTTTTTGCTTAAGATTGGCAAGTTTTGCAACCGGCGATAACTCGCTTTCGTATGTGGGAATCGAGTCCCGTAAGTTCTAACGCTGTTCAATACCTACACATTGTGTGTGTGTGTTTATATGGCGTCCCACCTAACGATGCAGGTGTTTTGGGCTCTTTTTTTTTTTGCCCAAGTGTTGGCGTAGTTTTGAAAACCGGGTGATAACTCTTGTCTTTCAGATATCTAATCAAGTCCCGTGATCTTCTAACGCTATGTTCAATACCCACGCGTGCTATGTGTGTGTTTGTATGGCATCCGGACTGGACGATATTGGTTTTGGGCTTTTTTCGCTTTTTTGCCTAAGTTGTCATGTAGTTTTGCAACCGGGCGATAACTCGGCTTTCAGATGTCGTAATCGAGTCCCGTAAGTTTTAACGCGTGTCTAATACCTACGTGGTGCTATGTGTGTGTTTGCGTGGCGTCCGGACGAACGATGCGAGTTTTGGGCTCCTTTTCGGCTTTTTGCCTAAGTGTCGGCGAGTTTTGCAAACTGGGCGATAAGTTAGTCCCCATATATCGGAATCGAGTCCCGTAAATTCTAACGCGTGTCTAATACCTACGTGGTTCTATGTGTGTGTTTGCGTGTCGTCCGAACGGACGACACGGGTTTTGGGTTTTTTCGCTTTTTACCTAAGTGTTGTCATGAAGTTTTGCAACCGGGTGATAACTCTGGCCTCCGTATGTCTAATCCAATCCCGTAAGTTCTAACGCTGCGGTTCAATACCTACACAAGCAGCATGTGTGTAGCCAGCATGGCGTCCGGACGGACGATGCGGTGTTTTGGGCTCTTTTTCGCTTTTTTTTGCCCAAGATCGGGCGAAGTTTTGCAACCGGGCGATAACTCGGTTTTGTATGTCGTAATCGAGTCCCGTAAGTTTTAACGCTGTGTTTAATACCCACGGTGCTATGTGTGAGTTTTGCGTGGCGTCCGGACGAAAGATGCGAAGTTTTGGGCTCTTTTTTCGCTTTTTGCCTAAGGTTGCTTCATGAAGTTTTGTAAACCGGGCGATAACTTAGTCTCCATATATCTAATCGAGTCCCGTGAATTCTAACGCGCGTTCAATACCTACGTAGGAAAGCTATGTGTGTTTTGCGGTCGCATTTGACGGACGACACGGTTTTGGGCTCTTTTTCGCTTTTTTACCTAAGTGTGGCGAAGTTTTGCAAACCGGGTGATAACTCGGTCTCCGTGATGCTCTAATCCAATCCCGTAAGTTCTAACGCTGTTCTAATACCCACACAAGGTTATGTGTGTGTTTGCATGGTGTCCGGACGAACGATGCGGTGTTTTGGGCTTTTTTCGCTTTTTTGCCCAAGATTGGGCGAAGTTTTGTAAACCGGGCGATAACTCTCGGCCAGATGTCGTAATCGAGTCCCGTAAGTTTTAACGCGCGGTTCAATACCTACGTGGTTCTATGTGTGTGTTTGCGGCGCGTCCGGACGAACGATGCGTAGTTTTGGGTTCCTTTTCGCTTTTTGCCTAAGTTGTTTCATGAAGTTTTGCAAACTGGGCGATAACTTAGTCTCCATATATCGGAATCGAGTCCCGTAAATTCTAACGCATGTCTAATACCTACGTGGTGCTATGTAGGTAGTAAATAAGTGTCGTCGTCCGGACGACGACGACACGGTTTTGGGCTCTTTTTTTCGCCTTTTTACCTAAGTTGTTAGCGTAGTTTTGCAAACCGGTGATAACTCTGCTCCGTATGCCTAATCCAATCCCGTAAGTTCTAACGCTGCGGTTCAATACCTACACAAAGCATACGTGTGTGTTTGCATGGCGCTCGGATGGACGATGCGTGTTTTGGGCTCTTTTTCGCTTTTTTGCCTAAGTGTTGGCGAAGTTTTGCAACCGGGCGATAACTGGTTTTCGATGTCGTAATCGAGTCCCGTAAGTTCTAACGCTTGTCTAATACCTACGCGGTGCTATGTGTGTGTTTGCGTGGCGTCCGGAAGGACGATGCGGGTTTTGAGCTCTTTTTCGACTTTTTGCCAAAGAGTTGGCGAGTTTTGTAAACTGGGCGATAACTCAGTCTCCGTATTTCGCAATCGAGTCCCGTATGTTCTAACGCGTGTCTAATACCTACGCGGTGCTATGTGTATGTTTGCGTGGTGTCCGGACGGACGATGCGGGTTTGGGCTCTTTTTCGCTTTTTTGCTCGTCATGGCGTAGTTTTACAACCAGGCGATAACCTCGGCCTCGAATGTCGTAATCGAGTCCCGTATGTTCTAACGCTGTTCAATACCCACGCAGCGCTATGTGTGTTTTTCATGGTGTCCGGACGGACGATGCGTGTTTTGGGCTCTTTTTTCGCTTTTTTGCCTAAGTTGTCATGAAGTTTTGCAACCTGGCGATAACTCTGGCTTTCAGATGTCGTAATCGAGTCCCGTAAGTTTCTAACACGGTTCAATACCGGCGCAAAGGTTATGTGTGTTTGTGTGGCATCCGCATCGACGATGCGGGTTTTGGGCTCTTTTTTCGCTTTTTTGTCTTAAGTGTTGGCGAAGTTTTGCAAATCGGCGATAACTCTTGGCCTTCGATGTCGTAATCGAGTCCCCGTAAGTTTTAACGCTGTTCTAATACCCTGCTTGGTGCTATGTGTGTGTTTGTGTGGCGTCCCGGATTAACGATGCGAAGTTTTGGGCTCTTTTTTCGCTTTTTTTGCCTGTGTTGCCGAAGTTTTGCAAACGGGCGATAACTTAGTCTCCCGATGTCGGAATCGAGTCCCGTAATTCTAACGCACGGCTAATACCCACGTGGTGCTATGTGTGTATTTGTGTGTCGTCTGGACGACGACATCGGTTTTGGGCTCTTTTGGCTTTTTGCCTAAGTCATGGCGAAGTTTTGCAAACCGGGCGATAACTCTGGCCTCCGTGATGCTGAATCTAATCCCATAAGTTCTAACGCTGTGTTCAATACCCACGCATAGTTATGTAGTGTGTTTGCATGGCGTCCGGACGGACGATGCGTGTTTTGGGCTCTTTTTTCGCTTTTTTGCCTCAAGTTGTCGGGCGTAACCGCTGAAGTTTTGCAACCGGGCGATAACTCGGTTCTTCGATGTCGAATCGAGTCCCGTAAGTTCTAACGCTGATGTCTAATACCCACGCGGTGCATATGTGTGTTCGGTTCATGCGGCATCCGGATGTATGATGGGTTTTGGTCTCTTTTTCTCGCTTTGCTTTGCCCGTTGTTGGCGTAGTTTTGCAAGCAGGGCGTATAACTCTGGCCTCCGATGTTTAATCGAGTCCCGTAAGTTCTAACGCTGTGTTCAATACCCACGCAGGTTATGTGTGTAGTGTTTGCATGGCGTCCCGGACGGACGACGCGTTTTGGGCTCTTTTTCGCTTTTTTTGCCTAAGTGTTGTGAAGTTTTGTAAACTAGGCGATAACCTGGCCTTCAGATGTCATAATCGAGTCCCGTAAGTTCTAACACGGTTCTAATACCCTACGCAGCATATGTCTGTGTTTGCGTATGTCCAACCGACGACGCGGATTTGGGCTCTTTTTCGATTTTTGCCTTAAGTGTTGGCGTAGTTTTACAACCGGCGATAACTCTGGTCTCCAGATGTCGTAATCGAGTCCCGTAAGTTCTAACACGTGTTCATTACCTACGCTCTGTGTTATGTGTGTGTTTGCATGGTGTCCCGATTTAACGATGCAAGTTTTGGGCTCTTTTTCGCCTTTTTTGCCTAAGTGATCGGGCGTAGTTTTGCAAATGGGGCGATAACTCCTCTCTCTCAGATGTTCAATCGAGTCCCGTAAGTACTAACGCTGTTCAATACATACGCTGGTTATGTGTGTGTGTTTTCATGGCATCCGGACTGGACGACACGGTGTTGGGCTCTTTTTTCGGTTTTTGCCTTATGGTTGGCGAAGTTTAAGAATCTGGGCGATAACTGGTCTCCGTGATGCCTGGAATCGAGTCCTCGTAAGTTTTAACGCTGGTCTAATACCTACACTACATATGTGTGTTTGCATGGCGTCCGGATGAACGATACGGGTTTTGGGTTTTTTCAAATTTTTTTACCTAGGTGTTGGCGAAGTTTTGTAAACCTGGCGATAACTCTTTGGCCTCCGTGATGTCGAATCGAGTCCCGTAAGTTCTAACACGCGTGTTCAATACCCACGCTCGCGGTTATGTACTATGGTATGTGTGTTTGCATGGCGTCCGGACGGACGATGCGGATTAAGGGCTATTTTTTCTGCTTTTTGCCTAAGTGTTGTCATGAAGTTTTGCAAACCGGGCGATAACTTGTCTCCGGATGTCGGAATCGAGTCCCGTAAGTCTAATGTGTGTTCAATAACCGACGCTAATATGTAGTAGCCATGGCGTCCTGACGGACGATGCGGGTTTTGGGCTCTTTTTTCGACTTTTTGCCTAAGTGTCATGAAGTTTTGCAACCGGGCGATAACTCGATCTTCGTGATATCCGAATCAAGTCCCGTAAGTTCTAACACGTGTTCAATACCCACGCTGTATATGTGTGTATTGCATGGCATCCCGGACGGGACGATATGGGTTTTGGGCTTTTTTTCGCTTTTTGCTTAGTGTTGGCGAAGTTTTGCAATCGGGCGATAACTCGATCTTCAGATGTCGAATCGAGTCCCGTAAGTTTTAACGCTTGTGTTCAATACCCACGCGTGCTATGTGTGTGTTTCATGGCGGCGTCCGAACGAACGATGCGAAGTTTTGGGCTCTTTTTCGCTTTTTGCCTCATGTTCATGAAGTTTTGCAAACTGGGCGATAACTCGGCCCATATGTCAAATCGAGTCCCCGTAAATTTACGCGCGGTTCTAATACCCACGTGGTGCTATGTAGTGTTTAAGTGTCGTCCTGGACGGACGACACGGTTTTGGGCTCTTTTTCGCTTTTTTTGTTGTTGTCATGTAGTTTTGCAACCGGGTGATAACTCTCATCTCCGATGTCTAATCCAATCCCGTAAGTTCTAACGCTGTTCAATACCCACGCAGCGGTTATGTGTGTGTTTGCATGGCGTCCGGATGGACGATCTGTGTTTTGGGCTCTTTTTCGCTTTGTTGCCTTTAGTGTTGGCAAGTTTTGCAAACCTGGCGATAACTCTCATTTTCGGGGATGTCGTAATCGAGTCCCGTAAGTTCTAACGCTGTTCAATACCCACGCCGTGCTATGTGTGTGTGTTGCGTGGCGTCCGGAAGGCGACGCGGGTTTTGAGCTCTTTTTCGCTTTTTGCCCAAGAGTTGGCGTAGTTTTGTAAACCGGGCGATAACTCGCCTCCGTGATTTTAATCGAGTCCCGTAAGTTCTAACGCTGTTCAATACCCACGCCGGTGCTACATGTATGTTTCGTGGTGTCCGGATGGACGATTCGGGGTTTGGTTTTCGCTTTTTGCCCAAGTGTTGGGAGTTTTACAAACCAGGCGATAACTCTTCGGCCTCTCGATGTCGTAATCGAGTCCCGTATGTTCTAACGCTTTTTAATACCCACGCAGTGCTATGTGTAGCCAGCATGGCGTCCGGACGGGACGATGCGGTGTTTTGGGCACTTTTTCGGGCTTTTTTGCCTAAGTTGTTAGTTTTGCAACCGGCAATAACTTGGCCTTCAGATATCGTAATCGAGTCCCTTAAGTTCTAACACGTGTTCAATACCCACGCAGTTGCTATGTGTGTGTGTTTCATGTATGCCCAGACCGATTTACGCGGGTTTTGGTCTCTTTTTCGGTTTTTTGTCTTAAGTGTCGGCGAGTTTTGCAAACTGGGCGATAACTCAGTCTCCATATGTCGGAATCGAGTCCCGTAATTCTAACGCATGGCTAATACCTACGTGGTGCTGTGTGTGTGTGTTTGTGTGTCGTCCGGACGAACGATACGGGTTTTGGGCTCTTTTTCGGCTTTTTGCTTAAGTGTTGGCGAGTTTTGCAAACTGGGCGATAACTCGGTCTCCGTATGTCAGAATCTAATCCCGTAAGTTCTAACACGTGTCTAATACCTACGCTGTGCTATGTGTGTGTTTGCATGGTGTCCGGACGAACGATGGAGGTTTTGGGCTCTTTTTCAGTTTTTTGCTTAAGTGTTGGCGAGTTTTGCAAACTGGGCGATAACTCGGTCTTCGTATGTTGGAATAGAGTCCCGTAAGTTATAATGCGTGTCTAATACCTACGCGGTGCTATGTGTATGTTTTCTTGGTGTCTGGACGGACGATGCGGGTTTTGGGCTATTTTTCGGCTTTTTGCCTAAGTATTGGCGAGTTATGCAAACTGGGCGATTACTCGGTCTCCGTATATCTGAATCAATTCCAATAAGTTCTAACGCATGTTCAGTAATTTCACGCCGGTGCTATGTATGTGTTTGCGTGGCCTCCGAAACCAAGATGCAGGTTTGGGCTCTTTTTTTGCTTTTTACCTAAGTTGTTGCCGAAGTTTTGCAAATCAAGCGATAACTCTCGATCTTCAGATGTCGTAATCGAGTCCCGTAAGTTCTAACACGTGTTCAATACCCACGCTGTACTATGTGTGTGTTTGCGTGGCGTCCGGACGAACGATTCGGTTTTGGGCTCTTTCGCTTTTTTTCCCTAAGTTTCATGAAGTTTTGCAAACTGGCGATAACTCGATCTCCGATGTCGGAATCGAGTCCCAAAATTCTAACGCTGCGGTTCAATACCCACGTGGTGCTATGTGTGTATTTGTGTGGTGTCCGGACCGGACGACGTCGGTTTTGGGCTCTTTTTTGGCTTTGTGCCTAAGTGTTGGCGAAGTTTTTGCAACCAGGCGATAACTCCTGTCTCCGATGTCGTAATCGAGTCCCGTAAGTCCAACGCTGTTCAATACCCACGCGGTGCTATGATGTAGCCAGGTGGCGTCCGGACGGACGGCGCGGGTTTTGGGCTCTTTTTGGCTTTTTGCCCAAGAGTGGCGAAGTTTTGCAACCAGGCGATAACCCTGGCCTCCGTGATGTCGTAATCGAGTCCCGTAAGTTCTAACGCGTGTCTAATACCCACTCTTGCTATGTGTGGTGTTTTTACGCGGCATCCGGACCGACGACGCCGGTTTGGGCTCTTTTTCGCTTTTTGCCTAAGTTGTTGGCGAAGTTTTGGTAAACCGGGCGATAACTCTCTGTCTCCGTGATGCCGTAATCGAGTCCCGTAAGTTCTAACGCTGCGGTTCAATACCGTGGTACTATGTGTGTGTTTGCGTGGCATCCGAATGGACGGCGCGGGTTTTGGGCTCTTTTTCGCCAGATAAGTGTTGGCGAAGTTTTGTAAACTGGGCGATAACTCGGTCTCCGTATGTCGGAATCGAGTCCCGTAAGTCTAATGTGTGTCTAATACCGACGCGGTGCTATGTGTGTGTTTGCATGACGTCCGGACGGACGATACGGGTTTTGGGCTCTTTTTTGGCTTTTTGCCCAAGTGTTGGCGAGTTTTACAAACTAGGCGATAACTCGGTCTCCGTATGTCAGAATCGAGTCCCGTAACTTCTAACGCGTGTGTAATACCTACGCGGTGCTATGTGTGTGTTTGCGTGGCGTCCGGACGGATGATGCGCGGTTTTGGGCTCTTTTTCGCTTTTTGCCCAAGAGTTGGCGTAGTTTTGCAAACTAAGCGATAACTCGCCTCCGTGATGTCGTAATCGAGTCCCGTAAGTTCTAACGCATGTTCAATACTGTGACGCGGTGCTATGTGTGTGTTTCGCGGCATCCGGACGGACGATGCGAAGTTTTGGGCTCTTTTTGGCTTTTTGCCCAAGTGTTTGCGAGTTTTGTAAACTGGGCGATAACTTGGTCTCCGAATGTCGGAATTGAGTCCCGTAAGTCAAATGTGTGTCTAATAACGACGCGGTGTTATGTATGTGTTTGCGTGGTTTCCGGACGGACGATATGGGTTTTGGGCTCTTTTTCGGCTTTTTGCCCAAGTGTTGGCGAGTTTTACAAACCAGCGATATAACTGGCCTCTCCGATGTTAGAATCGAGTCCGTAAGTTCTAACGCGCGGTTCAATACCTACGCGGTGTTATTTGTGTATTTTCATGGCGTCTAGACGGACGATACGGGGTTAGGGCTCTTTTTCGGTTTTTTGCCATAAGTGTTGGCGAGTTTTGCAAACTGGGCGATAACTCGGTCTCCCGTGATGTTTAATCGAGTCCCCGTAAGTTCTAACGCTGGTCTAATACCTACACGGTGCTATGTGTGTGTTTACGTGGCGTCTGAACGGACGATGCGGGTTTTGGGCTCTTTTTCAGCTTTTTGCCCAAGAGTTGGCAAGTTTTGCAAACTAGGCGATAACTTGGTATCCGTATGTCAGAATCGAGTCCCGTAACTTCTAACGCGTGTCTAATACCTACGCGGTGCTATGTGTGTTTTTACGTGGCATTCGGAAGGACGATGCTGGTTTTGGTCTCTTTTTCGGCTTTTTGCCTAAGTGTTGGCTAGTTTTGCAAACTGGGCGATAACTCGGTCTCCGTATGTCAGAATCGAGTCCCGTAAGTTCTAACGCATGTCTAATACGTACGCGGTGCTATGTGTGTGTTTGCGTGGCATCCGGACGGACGATGTGAGTTTTGGGCTCTTTTTCGGCTTTTTGCCTAAGTGTTGGCGAGTTTTGTAAACTGGGCGATAACTTGGTCTCCGTATGTCGGAATCGAGTCCCGTAAGTCTAATGTGTGTCTAATAACGACGCGGTGTTATGTGTGTGTTTGCGTGGTGTCCGGATGGACGATACGGGTTTTGGGCTCTTTTTCGGCTTTTTGCCCAAGTGTTGGCGAGTTTTGCAAACTAGGCGATAACTCTGGCCTCGTGATGTCGTAAATCGAGTCCCGTAAGTTCTAACGCTGTTCAATACCCACGCGGTGCTATGTGTATTTTCATGGCGCTCAGACGGACGACACGGTTTAGGCCTCTTTTTCGCTTTTTTGCCATGTTGTTGGCGAAGTTTTGCAACCGGGCGATAACTCTCGGCTCTGTGATGTCGGAATCGAGTCCCGTAAGTTCTAACGCGCGTTTAATACCTACACGGTGCTATGTGTGTGTTTGCGTGGTGTCCGAATGGACGATGCGGGTTTTGGGCTCTTTTTCGGCTTTTTGCCTAAGTGTTGGCGAGTTTTAGAAACTGGGCGATAACTCGGTCTTCGTATTTCAGAATCGAGTCCCGTAAGTTCTAACGCGTGTCTAATACCTACGCGGTGCTATGTGTGTATTTTCATGGCGTCTAGACGGACGATACGGGTTTAGGGCTCTTTTTCGGTTTTTTGCCATAAGTGTTGGCTAGTTTTGCAAACTGGGCGATAACTCGGTCTCCGTATGTCGGAATCGAGTCCCGTAAGTTCTAACGCTGCGGTCTAATACCTACACGGTGCTATGTGTGGTGTTTGGCGTATGGCGTCCAAACAGACGCGGGTTTTGGTCTCTTTTTCATTTTTTTGCCCAAGAGTTGGCGTAGTTTTGCAAACCAGCGATAACTTGGTCTCCGTATGTCAGAATCGAGTCCCGTAAGTTCTAACGCGTGTCTAATACCTACGTGGTGCTATGTGTGTATTTGTGTGGTGTCCGGACGGACGATGCTGGTTTTGGGCTCTTTTTTGGCTTTGTGCTCAAGTTGTTGGCGAAGTTTTGTAAACCAGCGATAACTCTGGCCTCCAGATGTCGTAATCGAGTCCCGTAAGTCCAACGCTGTTCAATACCCACGCCGGTACTATGTGTGTGTTTGCGTGGCCTTGGACGGACGATGCGGGTTTTGGCCTCTTTTTCGGCTTTTTGCCTAAGAGTTGGCGAGTTTTGTAAACTGGGCGATAACTCGCTCATTCTGGTTTAATCAAGTCCCGTAAATTTAACGCTGCGGTCTAATACCTACGTGGTGCTATTTGTGTGTTTGTGTTCAGGTCCGACCGGACGATGCGGTTTTGGGATTTTTTTTCTTTTTGCCCTAAGTGTTGGCGAAGTTTTGCAAACCAGGCGATAACTCGATCTCCGTGTGACGCTCAATCGAGTCCCGTAAGTTCTAACACGGTTCAATACCCACGCGGTGCTATGTGTCTGCTTGTGTGGCGTCCTACCGACGATGCGCGGTTTTGGGCTCTTTTTCGCTTTTTTGCCTAAGTTGGTCATGAAGTTTTGCAAACCGGGTGATAACTCGGTTTCCGTGACGTTGGAATCGAGTCCCAGAAGTTCTAACGCGTGTCAAATACCTACGCGATACTATCTGTGTTTGCGTGGCATCCGGACGGACGATGCAGGTTTTGGGCTCTTTTTCGATTTTTTGCCTAAGTTTTGGCGAGTTTAGCAAACTGGGCGATAACTCGGTCTTCGTATGTCAAAATTGAGTCCCGTAAGTTCTAACGCGTATGTAATACCTACGCAGTGCTATGTGTGTGTTTGTATGGCGTCTGGACGAACGATACGGGTTTTGGGCTCTTTTTCCGCTTTTTCCCAAGAGTCATGTAGTTTTGCAAACCAGGCGATAACCCTGGCCTCCGTATGTCGTAATCGAGTCCCGTAAGTTCTAACGCGTGTGTAATACCTACTTGGTGCTATGTGTGTTTTTACGTAGCATCCGGATGGACGATGCTAGTTTGGGCTCATTTTCGGCTTTTTGCCTAAGTGTTAGCGAGTTTTGCAAACCGGCGATAACTCGGTCTCCGTGAGATGTCTGGAATCGAGTCCCGTAAGTTCTAACGTTGTTCAGTACCACGCGGTGCTATGTGTAGTTTGCATGGCGTCCGAATCCGACGACGCGGTTTTCGGCTTTTTCTAAGATTTTGCCTAAGTGTTTAATGAAGTTTTGCAACACGGGCGTATAACTCGGTCTTCGATTTTAATTGAGTCCAATAAGTTCTAACGCTGCAGAGTAATAATACCCACGCGGGTGCTATGTGTGTGTTTGCATGGCGATGGACCGGACGATGTCGGTATTGGGTTCTTTTTCGATTTTTTTGCCTTAAGTGTTCATGTAGTTTTGCAACCTGGCGATAACTCTCTGGTCTCGTATGCTCAATCGAGTCCCGTAAGTTCAAACGCGTGTCTAATACCTACACGGTGCTATGTGTGTGTTTTCGTGGCATCCGGACGGACGATGTGAGTTTTGGGCTCTTTTTCGTCTTTTTTGCCTAAGTGTTCATGAAGTTTTGCAACCGGACGATAACTCTGGCCTCCGTATGCCTAATCGAGTCCCGTAAGTTCTAACGCGTGTCTAATACCTACGCGGTGCTATGTGTGTGTTTACAATTACAAATTACGTAAGTTAGGGTTTTATCTTAAGTTTATCTAAGTAATACAATTATAAATTACATAAATTAAATAAGGAAATACATAATTTAATTATTTTTACCTATCGAATATGTGGTGGGAAGATGTTGGCCAAGATAACTGCACACACGCGGATGGCCTCCTCCCATACTACACCCATGAGGTCGTAAACGGCAGCTGTAGGATCGACAGAGCTGGACAACCTCCCCGAGCCACCGATAGATCCGTCACGTGATGGTGCGCCTCGACCGCACAACACCGCCGCCATGCACTTCTATGATCCACGGAAGAAGTCATCGATAATGAAGGGTTGCAGACCCGATCCACTCGCACCACTACCTCCAAGCAGGGCGTCACGAGATCTCGTGAAGTTAGGGACTAGGTGTAAGCCGACATGGGGAATGCCCACAACTCCACCCTTCTTCGGCCCCCTCAGAGTCGCATGCATTTAGTCCCTCTATCTCCTCATCCGCACGTAAACTCGCTTCATCGGAGTGTCAACCTCTGGTCGCCCCCGGCCACCGCAAGATTCTCGAATCGTCAAAAAAAAAAAACACATTAATAGATGAGGCAAAAGTATAAAATGAAATAATACAAAAGAATATCCGAATTTGAAATACATACTAAATAAGAAAATTAGATAACTTACAAAGAATGTGTTCGCTTTCGTGAGATATAACCACCGCCACCTTTCTTTTTGGTGGGCGTGCTACACAAAACTCCAAGCAGGAGGGTGCATGCTTTAAACTCACCTCAAGTCTCTCCCAGACAAGTCAGACGATCGAGACCCAAAGCAGTGTGGAGACGATCATTGTTTGGGCAAAAACGTCGCAGGCCGACATCTTCTTCAAGGCCTCGCCGTCCCAAATGTCGCACATCCGTCCCACACCGCACAGATATTAAACCGCCGGGACATCCTTAAGTGTGTGTCCATCACCATCTTCGTTCGGGCCTTCTTCTTCCGGTCATAGACCCACTTGTGCTAATTCATCTCTAGGTATTTGTGCAGTAATGGGCCATGCCATGGGCTTCCTGTCCATCCTCAAAACGATAATATCTCGCACATTACACATTAAGAAGCTTAGTAGACAACATAAATCAAAGAGGTAACATAAATCAAAGAGGTAAAAGATATTCAAATGGAATATAAAACTAGCATATGAATGATTGACATCCTACCTTAAACTCAAAGAATAATCAATCGACGTAATGCGGTAATATCCACATCCGCCCACCTCATCCACGTGTTTTGAGAATCGGTTATGACGATCCCAAACGTGTTCCTCGTGTGGCGCCAAGGATACTACAATTGAATAATGCATTGCAAATTACAAATAATATATAAGAACTAAATACTTATATTATAGTAATACTATATAGGATATGAAATTACTTATGAGTCCCAACACGACATATAAGCTACTTGGGGGATTCCTAGCAAGCCACGCATAGTCCCATGAGGTCATACGATTACCTATGTAGTGAAATACATCAAGATTTATATAAACGAATATAATGTCAATACAATATAAAATAAAAATAATAAGATGTATCCCAATAAAATATGTAATTATAATCGACGATCCCTACCGGATCATGCAGAGAATCACACTACATTGACGACTGCTGCAGACGCCCACCACGATAGCCGTGCAGGTAATGCTACTATATGTATGTATACCGTCAACTAAAAGAATCCAACATATAAAGAAAAGAGGGATAACATATGATACATGTATAAAAGAGGATCACATATCCCGCCTAATTTATATGTATGTATACATACGTAAATACTATATTTGTGAATAAAGAATAAAGAGGATAACATATGTATACAATTAAAAGAATGCAACATAAATAGTAACCTAAAAGGATACACATAAATTGTAAACCTAAAACAACTAACACCTCATTTAGTAGATTAATATAAGTCAAGATAATGATTGCAGACTACTACAAACTATTACATTTGAATACAAATAAAAGGACACAAAGAGTGCATACTCCTAATCATTTATATCGTTAAAGCCATCAATATCGTAATCATCATCTTCGAAAGCAAAGAGATTTTCACTATCGTTGTCATCACCATCTTCGCTCGCCCTCAATGATTTCTTCAATTATATCTCCTCTCTTCAACAACATCGCCTTTCACTTTCGGACAAATGACAACATCATCTTCTTCTTCACTAGACTCACTAATAATTGTCACATCGCAAAGTGTGTGACACTAGACTCGACTTGTAAAGGTTCATCTTCCGGACGAGGAGTTGTGCCTTGAAAACCACGGGTTTTGGTGGTTATAACAGCATGTCATGGGCTTTCAGAAGTCTTAACACTCCACGCGTAGTACACCTGTGTCGCATGACTTGCTAAAATAAAAGGCTCGTCCATACCACTCATCGGGCCTTAGTTTTGACTTAACGTTAATAAAAATACCCATCCCGATTTTTTATCTACTTTAACTCCATTCTCAACATCAAACCAATGACAATCAAGCAAACTAATTTTTTATGACCCCAATATTTGAGAACTATAACTTCTAGCAATCGTCCATACCACCATCCCAAATGTTATCAGAAGATCTACCTTTCACCACAACACCGTAATCAGCAGAAGAACTTCCCCAATATCTCAACACTTAAATCAGAATCGCTGACAATGCAAAGATGTATAAGTATCTACAGATCTTTCAGTAATACTCATTATAAGCTTTAGCCAATTGTCGCCTAACTCATCCTGGTGAGGACCTAATGTACATTAACACAACATATTCTAAAGTTAATTACGCCTATAAGAATAAATCTATGATGCTAGATTCATTGAACTTGTAAAGTTTAGACTTACATGATCTTTAAACCATTGCACAAATTCTCCATTTCTCAAATTTTGCAAATCCTCGTCCGATATACTCGAATTCGCTTCACGATTTCAAAGATCATATTCGACTAAGCAAAGATAGTTATATACTCAATGTGTTTGTAAAGAAACTTGACATAATTACACCGCATATATATAGTTATGACTACTTACTACTTACACCGTATATATATATGCTTATATATCCATAAGTTTGTAATTTTTCAAATGGGATTCTTTTATGGTATGGAAGGAATATATAATAAAGAATAACAATGTCCGCTCAATAAATGCTTACCACGCAGATGAATAGTAAACCCGATGTAAACAAACTTGATCTTGCAAGACTCCAAAAGACCCTTACCCAAAATTGTGTAATGCCTGCATAAAATATACTCTACCTTTAACGATGCGGGTTTTGGGATCTTTTTTTTCGTCGTTTTTTTGCCTATGTGGTGGCGTAGTTTTGCAAACCAGGCGATAACTCGATCTCAGATGATTCTGGAATCGAGTCCCGTAAGTTCTAACACGGTTCAATACCCGCACGCGATGTTATGTGTGTGTTTGTGTGGCATCCTATTTTGACGACGACGCGGTTTTGGGCTCTTTTTTCACTTTTTGCCTAAGTGTTGTCATGTAGTTTTGTAAACCGGCAAATAACTCGGTCTTCGTATATTGGAATAGAGTCCCGTAAGTTCTAACACGCGGTCTCAATACCCACGCGATACTATGTGTGTTTGCGTGGCATCCGGACGGACGATGCAGTGTTTTGGGTTCTTTTTTGATTTTTTGCCTAAGTTTTGGCGAAGTTTAACAACCGGGCGATAACTCGGTCTCCAGATGTCGAATTGAGTCCCGTAAGTTCTAACGCGCTGTGTAATACCCACGGCGGTGCTATGTGTGTGTTTCGCATGGCTTCGGACGACGATGCGGGTTTTGGGCTCTTTTTCGGTTTTTTGCCTCAAGTGTTGGCGAATTTTGCAAACTGGGCGATAACTCGGTCCCCGTATGTTGGAATCGAGTCCCGTAAGTTCTAACGCGTGTCTAATACCTACGCGGTGCTATGTGTTTGTTTGCATGGCGTCCGAACGAACGATGCGAAGTTTTGGGCTTTTTTTTTCTTTTTTCACGTGTTCGGGCGAAGTTTTGCAACATTGGAAGTTTTTGCAACACGGGCGATAACTCGGCCTTCGTATGTCGAATCGAGTCCAGATGTTCTAACGCTGTTCAATACCTACGCGGTGCTATGTGTGTGTTTGCATGGCGTCTGGACGGACGATGCTGGTTTTGGGCTCTTTTTCCGTTTTTTGCCTTAAGTGTTGGCGAGTTTTGCAAACTGGGCAATAACTCGGTCTTTGTATGTCGGAATCGAGTCCCGTAAGTTCTAATACGTGTTTAATACATACACGGTGCTATGTGTGTGTTTGCGTGACGTCTGGACGGACGATATGGGTTTTGGGCTCTTTTTCGGCTTTTTGCCAAATTGTTGGCGAGTTTTGCAAACTGGACGATAACTCGGTCTCCGTATGTCGGAATCCAATCCCGTAAGTTCTAATGCGTGTCTAATACCTACGCAGTGCTATGTGTATGTTTGCATGGCGTCCAGAACGCGGCGTGGTGTTTTGGTCACTTTTTCGCTTTTTTTGCCTAAGTTGGCGAAGTTTTGAAAACCGGGCGATAACTCCTGGCATCACGATGTCGAATCGAGTCCCGTAAGTTCTAACGTGTTCAATACCCACGCGGGTACTATGTGTGTGTTTCGTGCATGCCGGACGGACGATGATCGTTTTGTTTTGGCCTTTTTTTGGCTTTTTGCCCAAGAGTTGGCGTAGTTTTGTAAACCTGGCGATAACTCGATCTTCAGATGCTTTAATCGAGCCCGTAAATTTAACGCTGCGGTTCAATACCCACGCGGGTGCTATTTGTGTGTTTGTGTTGTGTCCGGACGGACGATGCGGGTTTTGGGATTTTTTTTTCTTTTTGCCTAAGTGTTGGCGAGTTTTGCAAACTAGGCGATAACTCGGTCTCCGTATGTCGGAATCGACTCCCATAAATTCTAACACGAGTCTAATACCTACGTGGTGCTATGTGTGTGCTTGTGTGGCGTCAGGACGGACGATGCGGGTTTTGGGCTCTGTTTCGGCTTTTTGCCTAAGTGTTGGCGAGTTTTGCAAACTAGGTGATAACTCGGTCTCCGTATGTCAGAATCGAGTCCCGTAAGTTTTAACACTTGTCTAATATATACGCGGTGCTATGTATGTGTTTGCGTGTCGTCTGGACGGACGATGCGTGTTTTGGGTTCTTTTTCGGCTTTTTGCAAACTGGGCGATAACTCGGTCTCCGTATGTCGGAATCGAGTCCCGTAAGTTCTAACGCGTGTTTAATACCTACGCAGTGCTATGTGTGTGTTTGTGTGGCGTCCGGACGGACGATGCGGGTTTTGGGCTCTTTTTCGGCTTTTTGCCTAAGTGTTGGCGAGTTTTGCAAACTTGGCGATAACTCGGTCTCCGTATGTCAAAATCGAGTCCCGTAAGTTTTAACGCGAGTCTAATATCTACGCGGTGCTATGTATGTGTTTACATGGCGTCTGGATAGACGATGCGGGTTTTGAGCTCTTTTTCGGTTTTTTGCCTAAGTGTTGGCGAGTTTTGCAAACTGGACAATAACTCGGTCTCCGTAATGTCGAATCGAGTCCCGTAAGTTCTAACACGTGTTTAATATTTCCACGCGATGCTATATATGTAGCTTCGCCAGGCGTCCGGATGGACGGCGATGATTTTGGGCTTTTTTTCGCTTTTTGCCTAAGTTGTTGGCGTAGTTTTGCAAACCGGGCGATAACTTTCGGTCCCCGTGATGTCGTAATCGAGTCCCGTAAGTTCTAAAGCGTTGTTCAATACCCACGCGGTGTGTTATGTTTTTGTTTGCATGGCGTCCGAACCAGACGACGCGGGTTTTGGGCTCTTTTTCGCTTTTTGCCAAGTGTTGGCGTAGTTTTGCAAATTAAGCGATAACTCTCCTCTCGTATGTCTAATCGAGTCCCATAAGTTCTAACGCTGTTCAATACCCACGCGGTGCTATGTGTGTGTTTGTGTGGCATCCAGCGCATTTACGCGCAGTTTTAGGCTCTTTTTGGCTTTTTTGCTAAGTTGTTGAAGCGAAGTTTTGCAACCGGTAATAACTCGGTCCCCCGTATGTCAATCGAGTCCCGTAAGTTCTAACGCGTGTTCAATACCCACGCCGGTGCTATGTTTGTTTAGTATGGCGTCCCGGACGACGATGCGGGTTTTGGGCTCTTTTTCGCTTTTTGCCCAAGTGTTGTCATGAAGTTTTGCAAATTAGGCGATAACTTGGTCTCCGTATGTCGGAATCGAGTCCCATAAGTTCTAACGCATGTCTAATACCTACGCGGTGCTATGTGTGTGTTTGTTTGGCGTCCGGACGGACGATGCAGATTTTGGGCTCTTTTTCGTCTTTTTGCCTAAGTGTTCATGTAGTTTTGCAACCGGACGATAACTCTGGCCTCGTATGTCCTAATCGAGTCCTGTAAGTTCTAACGCGTGTCTAATACCTACGCGGTGCTATGTGTGTGTTTACAATTACAAATTACGTAAGTTAAGGTTTTATCTTAAGTTTATCTAAGTAATACAATTATAAATTTCATAAATTAAATAAGGAAATACATAATTTAATTATTTTTACCTGTCGAATATATGGTGGGAAGATGTTGGCCAAGATAATCGCAGACACACGGATGGCCTCCTCCTCCAGATTACACCCATGAGGTCGTGAACGGCAAAATTGTAGGATCGATAGAGCCGTGGACAACCTCCTCGAGCTACCGATAGATCCGTTTCATGCGTGATGATGGCGCTACCGATCGCACAACACCGCTTTCGCCATGCACTCTTCTATGATCCGGCGGAAGAAGTCGCTTGATAATGAAGGGCCAAGACCGATCCACTCGCACCACTACCTCCAGCAGGGTGGGCGTCGCCGAGATCTCGCAGCGAGGACTAGGGTGTAAGCCGGGATGGGGAATGCCCACAACTCTACCCTTCTTCGGCCCCCAGAGCCTGCAGCCTACCCTCTATCTCCTCGTCGCACGCAGACTCGCTTCACCGGAGTGTCAACTCTCTGGTCGCCTCCCGCCATCGTAAGATTCTCGAACCGTCACAAAAAAAAAAACACATTAGTAGATGATACGCAAAGTATAAAATGAAATAATACAAAAGAATATCCGAATTTGAAATACATACTAAATAAGAAAATTAGATAACTTACAGCAATGTGTTCTTCCTCAGGTGAGATATATCCACCGTCACCTTTCTTTTGGTGGGCGTGCCACAAAAACTCCAAGCTGGAGGGTGCATGCTTTAAACTCACCTCAAGTCTCTCCCGGTACAAGTCGTACGACTGAGACCCAGCAGTGTGGAGACGACTCATTGTCGGGCAAACAATCACAGGCCGACATCTTTCGAAGGCCTCGCCGTCCCAAATGTCGCACATCCGTCCCACACCGCAGCAGAGATATTAAACCGCCGGACATCCTTAAGTGTGTGTCCATCACCATCTTCGTCTGGGCCTTTCTTCTTCCAATCAGACCTACTTGTGCCAATTCATCTCTAGGTATTTGTGCAGAACAGTCATGCCATGGGCTTCCTGTCCATCCTCAAAACGATAATATCTCTGCACATTACACATTAAGAAGCTTAGTAGACAACATAAATCAAAGAGGTAACATAAATCAAAGAGGTAACAGTATATTCAAATAGAATATAAAACTAGCATATGAATGATTGACATCCTACCTTAAACTCAGCAATAATCAATCGACGTAAAGTAATTATCCACATCCGCCCACCTCATCCACTTTTCGGCCGAGAATCGGTTATGACGATCCCAAGCAACGTGTTCCTCATGGCGTATGCCAAGGATACTACAATTGAAATTAATGCATTGCAAATTACAAATAATATATAAGAACTAAATACTTATATTATAGTAATACAATATAGGATATGAAATTACTTATGAGTCCCAACACGACATATATAAGCAATACTGGGGGGATTCCCAGCAAGCCACGCTTTAGTCCCGACGAGGCTTCGTCGATCACCTATGTAGTGAAATACATCAATATTTATATAAACGAATATAATGTCAATACAATATAAAATAAAAAATAATAAGATGTATCCCAATAAAATATGTAATTATACTCCGACGATCCTACCGATCATGCGTAGAATCGCCATTTTGCCCATTGACGACTGACGCCCACCACGATACTGTAGTGGTGGTGCTACTATATGTATGTATACATTGTCAACTAAAAGAATCCAAATATATAGTAAAAGAGGGATAACATATGACATGTAGATAAAGAGGATCACATATATCGCCCACCTTTATATGTATGTATACATACGTAAATTCTATATTTGTGAACAGTAACAAAGAGGATAACATACAGATACAATTAAAAGAATGCAACATAAATATTAACCTAAAAGGATACAACATAAATTCTAACCTAAAACAACTAACACCTTATTTAGTAGATTAATATAAGTTGAAGATAATGGTTGCACTACTACAAACTATTACATTTGAATACAAATAAAAGGACACAAAGAGTGCATACTCCTAATCATTTATATTGTCAAAGCCATCAATATCAGAATCATCATCTTCGAGCAGTAGATCTTCACTATCGTTGTCATCACCATCTTTGTCGTCCTCAATGATTTCTTCAATTATATCTACCTCTTCAACAACATCGTCTTCACTTTCGACAGCGACAACATCATATTCTTCTTCACTAGACTCACTAATAATTGTCACATTAGCAGGTGTGACACTAGTAGACTCGACTTGTAAAGGTTCATCTTCTGGACGAGGAGTTGTGCCTTGAAAACCACGGGCTTTGGTGGTTATAACAGCATGCCATGGGCTTTCAGGAGTCTTAACACTCCGCGCGTAGTACACCTGTGTCGCATGACTTACTAAAATAAAAGGCTCGTCCGTACCACTCATCAGTTTTAGTTTTGACTTAACGTTAACAGTCACCCATCCCGATTTTTTATCTACTTTAACTCCATTCTCAACATCAAACCAATGACAATTGAAGCAAACTAATTCTTTATGACCCCAATATTTGAGAACGACAACTTCTAGCAATCGTCCATACCAGTCATCCCAAATGTTATCGTAGCATCTACCTTTCACCACAACACCGTAATCAGTGAGGTTAACTTCCCCAATATCTCAACACTTAAATCAGAATCGTTGACAATGCAAAGATGTATAAGTATCTACAGATCTTTTCAGGCCATCATTATAAGCTTTTAGCCGATTGTCGCCTAACTCATCTCGTGAGGACCTAATGTACATTAACACAACATATTCTAAAGTTAATTACGCCATAAGAATAAATCTATGATGCTAGATTCATTGAACTTGTAAAGGTTAGACTTACATGATCTTTAAACCATTGCACAAATTCTCCATTTCTCAAATTTTGCAAATCCCCGTCCGATATACTCGAATTCGCTTCACGTACTTCAGCATCATATTGACTGCAGCACAGTTATATACTCAATGTGTTTGTAAAGAAACTTGACACAATTACACCAGACATATATAGTTATGACTACTTACTACTTACACCAGACATATACAGTTATATATCCATAAGTTTGTAATTTTTTCAAATGGGATTCTTTTTATGGTATGGAAGGAATATATAACAGTAACACAATGCTCCGTTCAATAAATGCTTACCACGCAGATGAACAGTAAACTGACAGAAACAAACTTGATCTTGCAGTACCCAAAAGACCCTTACCCAAAATTGTGTAATGCCTGCATAAAATATACTCTACCTTTAACCATTTACTTGTAGTCATGTAGACCATTGCAAATAAAAAATTATAATATCCAGGCATGTTTATAACAGTTGTGAACACAGAGATTGTTTGATAATGTATCCTCAAGTCTTCGTATAAGTTCTAATGCATGTCTAGTACCTTTGCGGTGCTATGTATGTGTTTGTGTGGCATCCGGACTGACGATGCAGGTTTTGGGCTCTTTTTTGGTTTTTTGCCAAAGTGTTGGCCAGTTTTGCAAACTGGGCGATAACTCGGTCTTCGTATGTCAGAATTGAGTCCCGTAAGTTCTAACGCTGTGTTCAATACCCACGGTGTGCTATGTGTGTTTGCGTGGCGTCCGGACGAACGATGCGGTTTTGGGCTCTTTTCGGCTTTTTTTGCCTAAGTAAGTTTCGCTGAAGTTTTGCAAACTGGGCGATAACTCAGTCTCCGTATGTCAGAATCGAGTCTCGTAAATTCTAACGCATGTCTAATACCTACGTGGTGCTATTTGTGTGTTTGTATGGCGTCCGGACAGACGATGCGGGTTTTGGGATCTTTTTCGTCTTTTTGCCTAAGTGTTGGCGAGTTTTGTAAACTAGGCGATAATTCAGTCTCCGTATGTCAAAATCGAGTCCCGTAAGTTCTAACGCGTGTCTAATACCTATGCGGTGCTATGTGTGTATTTGCGTGGCGTCTGGCCTGACGATGCGGGTTTTGGGCTCTTTTTTAGCTTTTTGCCTGTAAGTGTTTCATGAAGTTTTGCAAATCTGGCGATAACTCGGTCTTCGTATGTCGGAATCGGGTCCCGTAAGTTCTAACGCATGTCTAATACCTACGCGATACTATATGTGTTTGCGTGGCATCCGGACGGACGATGCAGGTTTTGGGTTCTTTTTTGATTTTTTGCCTAAGTTTTGGCGAGTTTAGCAAACTGGGCGATAACTCGGTCTATGTATGTCAGAATTGAGTCCCGTAAGTTCTAACGCGTGTGTAATACCTACGCAGTGCTATGTGAGTGTTTGCATGGCTTCTGGACGGACGATATGGGTTTTGGGCTCTTTTTCGGTTTTTTGCCAAAATGTTGGCCAGTTTTGCAAACTGGGCGATAACTCTCGATCTTCAGATGTCGTAATTGAGTCCCGTAAGTTCTAACGCTGTTCAATACCCACGCAGATGCTATGTGTGTGTTTGCGTGGCGTCCGGACGAACGATGCGGGTTTTGGGCTCTTTTTCGGCTTTTTGCCTAAGTGTCGGCGAGTTTTGCAAACTGGGCGATAACTCAGTCTCCGTATGTCAGAATCGAGTCCCGTAAATTCTAACGCGGTCTCAATACCTACGTGTTGCTATTTGTGTGTTTGTATGGCGTCCGGATGCGACGGACGCGGTTTTGGGATCTTTTTCGTCTTTTTGCTAAGTTGTTGGCGTAGTTTTGTAAACCAGGCGATAATTCATCTCCAGTATGTCAAAATCGAGTCCCGTAAGTTCTAACGCGATGTTCAATACCTATCGCGGTGCTATGTGTGTGTTTCGCGTGGCGTCCGGCTTACGATGCGGGTTTTGGGCTATTTTTAGCTTTTTTGCTTAAGTTTGCGAGTTTTGCAAACCGGGCGATAACTCTTCGCTCTTCGATGTCGGAATCGAGTCCCGTAAGTTCTAACGCTGTGGTTCAATACCCACGCGATACTATATGTGTTTGCGTGGCATCCGGACCAGACGATGCGGTTTTGGGTTCTTTTTGATTTTTTGCCTAAGTTTTGGCGAGTTTTGCAAACTGGGCGATAACTCGGTCTCCGTATGTCAGAATCGAGTCCCGTAAGTTCTAAAGCGTGTCTAATACCTACGCGGTGCTATGTGTGTGTTTGCGTGGCATCCGGACGGACGATGCGGATTAAGGGCTCTTTTTCGGCTTTTTGCCTAAGTGTTGGCGAGTTTTGCAAACTGGGCGATAACTCGGTCTCCGTATGTCGGAATCGAGTCCCGTAAGTCTAATGTGTGTCTAATACCGACGCGGTGCTATGTGTGTGTTTGCATGGCGTCCGGACGGACGATGCGGGTTTTGGGCTCTTTTTCGGCTTTTTGCCCAAGTGTTGGCGAGTTTTGCAAACTAGGTGATAACCTCGGTCTCCGTGATGTCGTAATCGAGTCCCGTAAGTTCTAACGCTTGTTCAATACCTACGCGGTGCTATGTGTGTTTTCATGGCGCCCCGAATCCAGACGATACGGGTTTTGGGCTCTTTTTCGTTTTTGCCTTAAGTGTTGGCGAAGTTTTGTAAACCGGGCGATAACTTGGTCTCCGTGATCTTAATCGAGTCCCGTAAGTCTAATGTGTGTCTAATACCGACGCGGTGCTATGTGTGTGTTTGCATGGCGTCCGGACGGACGATGCGGGTTTTGGGCTCTTTTTCGGCTTTTTGCCCAAGTGTTGGCGAGTTTTGCAAACTAGGCGATAACTCGGTCTTCGTATGTCGGAATCGAGTCCCGTAAGTTCTAACACACGTGTTCAATACATACGCGGTGCTATATGTGTGTGTTTGCGTGGCGTCCCGCTTTTGCCAAATTGTTGGCGAAGTTTTGCAACCGGGCGATAACTCTATCTCCGTATGATGAATCAATCCAATCCCGTAAGTTCTAACACATGTCTAATACCCACGCAGCAGTCTATGTGTATAGTTTGCATGGCGCCCGCATTCGACGATGCGGTGTTTTGGGAACTTTTTCGCTTTTTTGCCTAAGCGTTGTCGTAGTTTTGCAACCGGGCGATAACTTTCGGCTTCACGATGTCGAATCGAGTCCCGTAAATTCTAACGCGTGTCTAATACCTACGTGGTGCTATTTGTGTGTTTGTGTTGTGTCCGGACGGACGATGCGGGTTTTGGGATTTTTTTTCTTTTTGCCTAAGTGTTGGCGAGTTTTGCAAACTAGGCGATAACTCAGTCTCCGTATGTTAGAATCGAGTCCCGTAAGTTCTAACGCGTGTCTAATACCTACGCGGTGTTATTTGTGTATTTTCATGGCGTCTAGACGGACGATACGGGGTTAGGGCTCTTTTTCGGTTTTTTGCCATAAGTGTTGGCGAGTTTTGCAAACTGGGCGATAACTCGGTCTTCGTATGTCGGAATCGAGTCCCGTAAGTTCTAACGCGTGTCTAATACCTACACGGTGCTATGTGTGTGTTTACGTGGCGTCTGAACGGACGATGCGGGTTTTGGGCTCTTTTTCAGCTTTTTGCCCAAGAGTTGGCAAGTTTTGCAAACTAGGCGATAACTTGGTATCCGTATGTCAGAATCGAGTCCCGAAAGTTCTAACGCGTGTCTAATACCTACGCGGTGCTATGTGTGTTTTTACGTGGCATTCTGGCGACGATCGTTGGTTTTGGTCTCTTTTTCGCTTTTTTGCCTAAGTGTTGGCGTAGTTTTGCAAACTGGCGATAACTCGGCCTCTCAGATGTCGTAATCGAGTCCCGTAAGTTCTAACGCATGTTCAATACGTGCACGCGGTGCTATGTGTGTGTTTGCGTGGCATCCGGACGGACGATGTGAGTTTGGGCTCTTTTTTCGCTTTTTTGCCTAAGTGTTGGCGTAGTTTTGTAAACCGGGCGATAACTTGGTCTCCGTGATGTCGGAATCGAGTCCCGTAAGTCTAATGTGTGTCTAATAACGACGCGGTGTTATGTGTGTGTTTGCGTGGTGTCCGGATGGACGATACGGGTTTTGGCTCTTTTTCGGCTTTTTTTTTGCCCAAGTGTTGGCGAAGTTTTGCAAACTAAAGCGATAACTCGGTCTCCGTGATGTCGAATCGATCCGTAAGTCCAACGCTGCCCTAATCAATACCTACGCGGTACTATGTGTGTGTTTGCGTGGCGTTCGGACGGACGATGCGGGTTTTGGCCTCTTTTTCGTCTTTTTGCCTAAGAGTTGGCGAGTTTTGTAAACTGGGCGATAACTCAATTTCCGTCTGTCGGAATCAAGTCCCGTAAATTCTAACGCGTGTCTAATACCTACGTGGTGCTATTTGTGTGTTTGTGTTGTGTCCGGACGGACGATGCGGGTTTTGGGATTTTTTTTTCTTTTTGCCTAAGTGTTGGCGAGTTTTGCAAACTAGGCGATAACTCAGTCTCCGTATGTCGGAATCGAGTCCCGTAAGTTCTAACACGTGTCTAATACCTACGCGGTGCTATGTGTCTGTTTGCGTGGCGTCCGGCCTGACGATGCGGGTTTTGGGCTCTTTTTCAGCTTTTTGCCTAAGTGTTGGCGTGTTTTGCAAACTGGGCGATAACTCGGTCTCCGTATGTCGGAATCGAGTCCCGTAAGTTCTAACGCGTGTCAAATACCTACGCGATACTATCTGTGTTTGCGTGGCATCCGGACGGACGATGCAGGTTTTGGGCTCTTTTTCGATTTTTTGCCTAAGTTTTGGCGAGTTTAGCAACCTGGCGATAACTCGGTCTTCGTATGTCAAAATTGAGTCCCGTAAGTTCTAACGCGTGTGTAATACCTACGCAGTGCTATGTGTGTGTTTGTATGGCGTCTGGACGAACGATACGGGTTTTGGGCTCTTTTTCGGCTTTTTCCCAAGAGTTGGCGAGTTTTGCAAACTAGGCGATAACTCGGTCTCCGTATGTCAGAATCGAGTCCCGTAAGTTCTAACGCGTGTGTAATACCTACTCGGTGCTATGTGTGTTTTTACGTGGCATCCGGACGGACGATGCTAGTTTGGGCTCTTTTTCGGCTTTTTGCCTAAGTGTTAGCGAGTTTTGCAAACTGGGCGATAACTCGGTCTCCGTATGTCGGAATCGAGTCCCGTAAGTTCTAACGCGTGTCTAGTACCTACGCGGTGCTATGTGTGTGTTTGCATGGCGTCCGAACGGACGATGCGGGTTTTCGGCTCTTTTTCGGCTTTTTGCCTAAGTGTTAGCGAGTTTTGCAACATGGGCGATAACTCGGTCTTCGTATTTCAGAATCGAGTCCAATAAGTTCTAACGCGTGTATAATACCTACGCGGTGCTATGTGTGTGTTTGCATGGCGTATGGACGGACGATGCTGGTATTGGGCTCTTTTTCGGTTTTTTGCCTTAAGTGTTGGCGAGTTTTGCAAACTGGGTGATAACTCGGTCCCCGTATGTCATAATTGAGTCCCGTAAGTTCTAACGCGTGTCTAATACCTACGCGGTGCTATGTGTGTGTTTGCATGGCGTCCGGACGGACGATGCGGATTAAGGGCTATTTTTCGGCTTTTTGCCTAAGTGTTGGCGAGTTTTGCAAACTGGGCGATAACTTGGTCTCCGTATGTCGGAATCGAGTCCCGTAAGTCTAATGTGTGTCTAATACGATGTGGGTTTTGGTCTCTTTTTCAGCGTTTTGCCTAAGTGTTGGCGAGTTTTGCAAACGGGGCGATAACTCGGTCTCCGTATGTCAGAATCGAGTCCCGTAAGTTCTAACGCTTGTCTAATACCTACGCGGTGCTATGTGTGTTTCATGGCGCGTCGAACGGACGACACGGGTTTTGGGCTCTTTTTCGCTTTTTTGCCTTAAGTGTTGGCGCGAGTTTTGCAAACCGGACGATAACTCTCGGTCTCCAGTATGTCGGAATCGAGTCCGTAAGTTCTAACGCGTGTTCAATACCCACACCGGTATTATGTGTGTAGTTTGTGACGTCCCGACGGACGACACGGGTTTTGGGCTCTTTTTTCGGCATTTTGCCTAAGTGTTGGCGAGTTTTGCAAAACCAGGCGATAACCTGGCTCTCCGTATGTCGTAATCGAGTTCCGTAAGTTCTAACACGTGTTCAATACCTACACTGTGCTATGTGTGTGTTTGCGTATGGCCCCGCACTCGACGATGTGTTTTGGGCTCTTTTTCGACTTTTGGCCTAAGTGTTGGGCGTAGTTTTGCAACCGGCGATAACTTCGGTCTCCGTGATGTCGGAATCGAGTCCCGTAAGTTCTATCGTGTCTAATACCTACGCGATTACTATGTGTGTGTTTGCATGGCGTCTGCAGACCGACGATGCGGTTTTGGCCCTTTTTTCGCTTTTTTTTTGCCTAAGTGTTTACGTAGTTTTGTAAAGCGGCGATAACTCGGTCTTCGTGATATCGGAATCAAGTCCCGTAAGTTATAACGCTGCGTGTCTACCTACGCTCCACGTGCTATGTGTGTGTTGCGTGGCATCCGAATCGAACGATATGGGTTTTGGGCTTTTTTTCGGTTTTTTGCCTAAGTGTTGGCGAGTTTTGCAAACTGGGCGATAACTCGGTCTTCGTAGATGTCGAATCGAGTCCCGTAAGTTTTAACGCTGTTCAATACCTACGCGTGCTATGTGTGTGTGTTTCATGGTATGTCCGGACGAACGATGCGAGTTTTGGGCTCTTTTTCAGTTTTTTGCCTAAGTATTGGCGACTTTTACAAACTGGGCGATAACTCGGTCTTCGTATGTCAGAATCAAGTCCCGTAAGTTCTAACGCGTGTCTAATACCTACACGGTGCTATGTGTGTGTTTACGTGGCGTCCGGCCTGACGATGCGGGTTTTGGGCTCTTTTTCGACTTTTTGCCTAAGTTTTGGCGACTTTTGCAAACTAGGCGATAACTTCGGTCTTCGTATATCGGAATTAAGTCCCGTAAGTTATAACGCATGTCTAATACCTACGCGGTGCTATGTGTGTGTTTGCGTGGCATCCGGACGGACGATATGGGTTTTGGGTTTTTTTTAGTTTTTTGCACAAGTTGTTGGCGAAGTTTTGGTAAACCTGGCGATAACTCTTCGGTCTTCGTAAGTCGTAATCGAGTCCCGTAAGTTTTAACGCGTGGTTCAATACCCACGCGAAGGTTATGTATGTGTTTGCATGGCGTCCGGACCGACGATGCGGGTTTTGGGCTCTTTTTCGGCTTTTTGCCTAAGTGTTGGCGAGTTTTGCAAACTAGGCGATAACTCGGTCTCCGTATGTCAGAATCGAGTCCCGTAAGTTCTAACACGTGTCTAATACCTACGCTGTGCTATGTGTGTGTTTGCATGGTGTCCAGACGATTTAACGATGCGAGTTTTGAGCTATTTTTCAGTTTTTTGCCTAAGTATTGGCGAGTTTTGCAAACTAGGCGATAACTCGGTCTTTGTATGTCGGAATCGAGTCCCGTAAGTTCTAACGCGTGTTTAATACCTACACGGTGCTATGTGTGTGTTTGCGTGGCATCCGGACGGACGATATGGGTTTTGGGTTTTTTTTCGGTTTTTTGCCTAAGTGTTGGCGAGTTTTGCAAACTGGGCGATAACTCGGTCTTCATATGTCAGAATCGAGTCCCGTAAGTTCTAATGCGTGTTTAATACCTACACGGTGCTATGTGTGTGTTTGCGTGGCGTCCGGCCTGACGATGCGGGTTTTGGGCTCTTTTTCGACTTTTTGCCTAAGTGTTGGCGAGTTTTGCAAACTGGGCGATAACTCGGTCTTCGTATATCGGAATCAAGTCCCGTAAGTTATAACGCGTGTCTAATACCTACGCGGTGCTATGTGTGTGTTTGTGTGGCATCCGGACGGACGATACGGGTTTTGGGCTCTTTTTCGGCTTTTTTCCTAAGTGTTGGCGAGTTTTGCAAACTGGGCGGTAACTCGGTCTCCATATGTTGGAATCCAATCCCGTAAGTTCTAACGCGTGTCTAATACCTACGCGGTGCTATGTGTGTGTTTGTGTGGCATCCGGACGGACGATACGGGTTTTGGGCTCTTTTTCGGCTTTTTTCCTAAGTGTTGGCGAGTTTTGCAAACTGGGCGATAACTCGGCCTTCGTATGTCGAAATCCAATCCCGTAAGTTCTAACGCATGTTTAATACCTACGCAGTGCTATGTGTGTATTTGCACGACGTCCGGATTTAACGATGCGTGTTTTGGGCACTTTTTAGTTTTTTGCCTAAGTGTTGGAAGTTTTGCAAACCAGGCGATAACTTCATTTCACGATGTCGAATCGAGTCCCGTAAGTTCTAACGCTGTTCAATACCCACGCGGTGCTATGTGTGTAGCCATGTGGCGTCCGACCGGACGACGCGGTTTTAGCCTCTTTTTTCGCTTTTTTGCCTAAGAGTTGGCGAGTTTTGTAAACCTGGCGATAACTTCGGGTCACGATGTCGAATCGAGTCCCGTAAGTTCTAACACGTGTTCAATACCCACGCGGTGCTATGTGTATGTTTGCGTGGTGTCCCGACTTGACGACGCGTGGTTTGGGCTCTTTTTGGCTTTTTGTCCAAGTGTTGGCGAAGTTTTACAAACCAGGGCGATAACCTGGCCTCTCTGATGTCGTAATCGAGTCCCGTAAGTTCTAACACGTGTCTAATACCTACGCGGTGCTATGTGTGTGTTTGCGTGGCATCTGGACCGACGATGTGGGTTTTGGTCTCTTTTCGGTGTTTTGCCTAAGTGTGGGCGGTAGTTTTGTAAATCAGGCGATAACTCGGTCTCCGTATGTCGGAATCGAGTCCCGTAAGTTCTAACGCGTGTCTAATACCTACGCAGTACTATGTGTGTGTTTGCATGGCGTCCGGACCGACGATGCGGGTTTTGGCTCTTTTTCGGTTCTTTGCCTTAAGTGTTGGCGAGTTTTGCAAACTGGGCTATAACTCGGTCTCCGTATGTCGGAATCGAGTCCCGTAAGTTCTAACGCGTGTCTAATACCTACGGTGCTATGTGTGTGTTTACGTGGCGTCCGAACGGACGATAAGGGTTTTGGGCTCTTTTTCGGCTTTTTACCTAAGTGTTTGCGAGTTTTGCAAACTGGGCGATAACTCGGTCTCCGTATGTCAGAATCGAGTCCCGTAAGTTCTAACACGTGTTCAATACCTACGCCTGTATGTATGTGTGTTTGCATGGTGTCCGGACGAACGATGCAGGTTTTGGGCTCTTTTTCAGTTTTTTGCCTAAGTATTGGCGAGTTTTGCAAACTGGGCGATAACTCGGTCTTCGTATGTCGGAATCGAGTCCCGTAAGTTCTAACGCGTGTCTAATACCTACACGGTGCTATGTGTGTGTTTGCGTGGTGTCCGGCCTGACGATGCGGGTTTTGGGCTCTTTTTCGACTTTTTGCCTAAGTGTTGGCGAGTTTTGCAAACTGGGTGATAACTCGGTCTTCGTATTTCAGAATCGAGTCCCGTAAGTTTTAACACATGTCTAATACCTACGCTATGCTATGTGTGTGTTTGCATAGTGTCCGGACGAACGATGCAGGTTTTGGGCTCTTTTTCAGTTTTTTGCCTAAGTATTGGCGAGTTTTGCAAACTGGGCGATAACTCGGTCTTCGTATGTCGGAATCGAGTCCCGTAAGTTCTAATGCGTGTTTAATACCTACACGGTGCTATGTGTGTGTTTGCGTGACGTCCGGCCTGACGATGCGCGTTTTGGGCTCTTTTTCGACTTTTTGCCTAAGTGTTGGCGAATTTTGCAAACTAGGCGATAACTCGGTCTTCGTATATCGGAATCAAGTCCCGTAAGTTATAACGCGTGTCTAATACCTACGCGGTGCTATGTGTGTGTTTGCGTGGCATCCGGACGGACGATATGGGTTGTGGGCTTTTTTTCAATTTTTGCCTAAGTGTTGGCGAGTTTTGAAAATTGGGCGATAACTCTGTCTTCGTATGTCAGAATCGAGTCCTGCAAGTTTTAACGCGTGTCTAATAGCTATGCGGTGCTATGTGTGTGTTTGCGTGGCGTCCGGACGAACGATGCGAGTTTTGGTCTCTTTTTCGGCTTTTTACCTAAGTGTCGGCGAGTTTTGCAAACTGGGCGATAACTCCGTCTCCATATGTCGGAATCGAGTCCCGTAAATTCTAACGCGTGTCTAATACCTACGTGGTGCTATGTGTGTGTTTGTGTGTTGTCCGGACGAGTGATCGGGGTTTAGGGCCTTTTTCGGCTTTTTGCCTAAGTGTTGGCGAGTTTTGCAAACTGGGCGATAACTCGGTCTCCGTATGTCGGAATCCAATCCCGTAAGTTCTAACGCTGCGGTTCAATACCCACGCGATTGTTATGTGTGTGTTTGGATGGCGTCCGGACCAGACGATGCGGTGTTTTGGGCTCTTTTTTCGCTTTTTTGCCTAAGTGTCATGAAGTTTTACAAACCGGGCGATAACTCTCGGCCTTCGTATGTCGTCGAATCGAGTCCCGTAAGTTCTAACGCGGTTCAATACCTAATACCTCTGTGGTGCTAGCCATGTGTTTGCGTCTGCGTCATTCGGACGATCTTTGTTTTGGCCTCTTTTCGGCTTTTTGCCTAAGAGTTGGCGAGTTTTGTAAACTAGGCGTTAACTCAGTCTCCGTATTTCGGAATCGAGTCCCGTAAGTTCTAACACGTGTCTAATACCTACGCGGTGCTATGTGTATGTTTGCGTGGTGTCCGGACGAACGATGCAGGTTTTGGGCTCTTTTTCAGTTTTTTGCCTAAGTATTGGCGAGTTTTGCAAACTGGGCGATAACTCGGTCTTCGTATGTCGGAATCGAGTCCCGTAAGTTCTAACGCGTGTCTAATACCTACGCGGTGCTATGTGTGTGTTTGCGTGACATCCGGACGGACGATATGGGTTTTGGGCTTTTTTCGGTTTTTTGCCTAAGTGTTGGCGAGTTTTGCAAACTGGGCGATAACTCGGTCTTCGTATGTCAGAATCGAGTCCCGTAAGTTTTAACGCGTGTCTAATACCTACGCGGTGCTATGTGTGTGTTTGCGTGGCGTCCGGACGAACGATGCGAGTTTTGGGCTCTTTTTTGGCTTTTTGCCTAAGTGTCGGCGAGTTTTGCAAACTGGGCGATAACTCAGTCTCCATATGTCGGAATCGAGTCCCGTAAATTCTAACGCGTGTCTAATACCTACGTGGTGCTATGTGTGTGTTTGTGTGTCGTCCGGACGGACGATACGGGTTTTGGGCTCTTTTTCGGCTTTTTGCCTAAGTGTTGGCGAGTTTTGCAAACTGGGCGATAACTCGGCCTCCGTATGTCGGAATCCAATCCCGTAAGTTCTAACGCGTGTCTAATACCTACGCAGTGCTATGTGTGTGTTTGCATGGCGTCCGGACGGACGATGCAGGTTTTGGGCACTTTTTAGTTTTTTGCCTAAGTGTTGGCGAGTTTTGCAAACTGGGCGATAACTCGGTCTACGTATGTCAGAATCGAGTCCCGTAAGTTCTAACGCGTGTCTAATACCTACGCGGCTATGTAGTAATGTTTGCGTGGCGTCCTGACCGGGACGATGCGGGTTTTGGTCTTTTTCGGTTTTTTGCCTAAGAGTTGGCGAGTTTTGTAACCGGGCGAAAACTCAATCTCCGTTATTTTGGAATCGAGTCCCGTAAGTTCTAACACGGTCTAATACCTACGCGGTGCTATGTGTATGTTTGCGTGGTGTCCGGACGGACGATGCGGGGTTTGGGCTCTTTTTCGGCATTTTGCCCAAGTGTTGGCGAGTTTTACAAACTAGGCGATAACTCGGTCTCTGTATGTCAGAATCGAATCCCGTAAGTTCTAACACGTGTCTAATACCTACGCGGTGCTATGTGTGTGTTTGCGTGGCATCTGGACGGACGATGTGGGTTTTGGTCTTTTTTTGGCTTTTTGCCTAAGTGTTGGCGAGTTTTGCAAACTGGGCGATAACTCGGTCTCGTATGTCGTCTAATACCTACGCTGTGCTATGTGTGTGTTTGCATGGTGTCCGGACAAACGATGCAGGTTTTGGGCTCTTTTTCAGTTTTTTGCCTAAGTATTGGCGAGTTTTGCAAACTGGGCGATAACTTGGTGTTCGTATGTCGGAATCGAGTCCCATAAGTTCTAACACGTGTCTAATACCTACGCGGTGCTATGTGTGTGTTTGCGTGGCGTCCGGCCTGACGATGCGGGTTTTGGGCTCTTTTTCGACTTTTTGCCTAAGTGTTGGCGAGTTTTGCAAACTGGGCGATAACTCGGTCTCCGTATGTCGGAATCGAGTCCCGTAAGTTCTAACGCTGTGGTTCAATACCTACACACGGTGCTATGTGTAGCCATGGCGTCCGGACGGACGATACGGGTTTTGGGCTCTTTTTCGGCTTTTTGCCTAAGTGTTGGCGAGTTTTGCAAACTGGGCGATAACTCGGTCTCTGTATGTCGTCTAATACCTACGTTGTGCTATGTGTGTGTTTGCATGGTGTCCGGACGAACGATGCAGGTTTTGGGCTCTTTTTCAGTTTTTTGCCTAAGTATTGGCGAGTTTTGCAAACTGGGCGATAACTCGGTCTTCGTATGTCGGAATCGAGTCCCGTAAGTTCTAATACGTGTTTAATACCTACGCGGTGCTATGCGTGTGTTTGTGTGGCGTCCGGCCTGACGATGTGGGTTTTGGACTCTTTTTCGACTTTTTGCCTAAGTGTTGGCGAGTTTTGCAAATTGGGCGATAACTCGGTCTTCGTATATCGGAATCAAGTCCCGTAAGTTATAACACGTGTCTAATACCTACGCGGTGCTGTGTGTGTGTTTGCGTGGCATCCGGACGGACGATATGGGTTTTGGGCTTTTTTTCGGTTTTTTGCACAAGTGTTGGCGAGTTTTGCAAACTGGGCGATAACTCGGTCTTCGTATGTCAGAATCGAGTCCCGTAAGTTTTAACGCGTGTCTAATACCTACGCAGTGCTATGTATGTGTTTGCGTGGCGTCCGGACCGACGATGTGGGTTTTGGGCTCTTTATCGGTTTTTTGCCTTAAATATTGGCGAGTTTTGCAAACTGGGCGATAACTCGGTCTCCGTATGTCGGAATCGAGTCCCGTAAGTTCTAACGCGTGTCTAATACCTACACGGTGCTATGTGTGTGTGTTTCATGGTGGTGTCGGACCGGACGATACGAAGTTTTGGGCTCTTTTTCGCTTTTTGCCTAAGTGTTGGCGAAGTTTTGCAAACCAAAGCGATAACTCGGTCTCCGTGATGTCGTAATCGAGTCCTGTAAGTTCTAACACGGTTCAATACCCACGCTTGTGCTATGTGTGTGTTTGCATGGTGTCCCGGACGAACGATGCGTGTTTTGGGCTCTTTTTCGCTTTTTTACCTGTTGTTGGCGAAGTTTTGTAAACCTGGCGATAACTCTGGTCTCCGTATGTCGGAATCCAATCCCGTAAGTTCTAACGCTGTATAATACCCACGTTGATGGTATGTGTGTGTTGCATATGGCGTCCGGACGGACGATGCGAGTTTTGGGCTTTTTTTCGCTTTTTTTGCCTAAGTGTTCATGAGTTTTGCAAACCGGGCGATAACTTTCGGTCTTCGTATGTCACAATCGAGTCCCGTAAGTTCTAACGCGTGTCTAATTCCTACGCGGTGCTATGTGTGTGTTTGCGTGGCATCCGGACGGACGATGCGGGTTTTGGCCTCTTTTTCGGCTTTTAGCCTAAGAGTTGGCGAGTTTTGTAACCGGGCGATGACTCGATCCCGATTTTGAATCGAGTCCCGTAAGTTCTAACACGTGTCTAATACGTACGCGGTGCTATGTGTATGTTTGCGTGGTGTCCGGACGAACGATGCTGGTTTTGGGCTCTTTTTCAGTTTTTTGCCTAAGTATTGGCGAGTTTTACAAACTGGGCGATAACTCTCGCCTTTCAGATGTCGAATCGAGTCCCGTGAGGTTCTAACGCGTGTTTAATACCTACACGGTGCTATGTTTGTGTTTGCGTGGCGTCCGGCCTGACGATGCGGGTTTTGGGCTCTTTTTCGACTTTTTGCCTAAGTTTTGGCGAGTTTTGCAAACTAGGCGATAATTCGGTCTTCGATATATCGGAATTAAGTCCCGTGAAGTTATAACGCTGCGGTTCAATACCCACGCGGTGCTATATGTGTGTTTTGTGGCATCCGGACGGACGATATGGGTTTTGGGTTTTTTTCTTTTTCGACAAGTTGTTGGCGAAGTTTTGCAACCGGGCGATAACTTTCGGTCTTCAGATGTCGTAATCAAGTCCCGTAAGTTTTAACGCGTGTCCAATACCCACGCGAAGTGCTATGTATGTGTTTGCATGGCGTCCGGACCGATGATGCGGGTTTTGGGCTCTTTTTCAGTTTTTTGCCTTAATTATTGGCGAGTTTTGCAACCGGCGATAACTCACCTCCGTGATGTCGGAATCGAGTCCCGTAAGTTCTAACGCGCGGTTCAATACCTACACGGTGCTATGTGTGTAGCTATGGCGTCCGGACCGACGACACGAAGTTTTGGGCTCTTTTTCGCTTTTTGCTCAAGTGTTGGCGAGTTTTGCAACCAGCGATAACTCTCGATCTCCGTGATGTCGTAATCGAGTCCCGTAAGTTCTAACACGTGTTCTAATTCCTACGCTGTTCTATGTGTGTGTTTGCATGGTGTCTGGACGAACGATGCAGGTTTTGGGCTCTTTTTGAATTTTTTGCCTAAGTATTGGCGAGTTTTGCAAACTGGGCGATAACTCGTTCTTCGATGCCGGAATCGAGTCCCGTAAGTTCTAACACGTGTTCAATACCCACGCGGTGCTATGTGTGTTTCATGCGGCATCCGGACGACAATATGGGTTTTGGGTTTTTTCGGTTTTTGCATAAGTGTTGGCGAAGTTTTGTAAACTGGGCGATAACTCGCTCTTCATATGTCGAATCGAGTCCCGTAAGTTCTAACGCTGCGGTTTATTACCTACTGCGGTAAGCATGTGTGTGTTTGCAATGGCGTCCTACCGACGATGCGGGTTTTGGGCTCTTTTTCGACTTTTTGCCGCGTTGTTGGCGAAGTTTTGCAACCGGGCGATAACTCGGTCTTCGTATGCCTGGAATCAAGTCCCGTAGTTATAACGCTGCGGTTCAATACCCACGCCGTGCTATGTGTGTGTTTGCGTGGCATCCGGACGGACGATATGGGTTTTGGGCTTTTTTCGGTTTTTTGCCTAAGTGTTGGCGAAGTTTTGTAAACCGGGCGATAACTCCTGCCTTTCAGATGTCGTAATCGAGTCCCGTAATTTCTAACACGGTTCAATACCCACGCCGGTGCTGCGTGTGTTTGCGCGGGCGTCCTACCGACGATGTGGGTTTTGGGCTCTTTTTCGACTTTTTGCCTAAGTGTTGGCGTAGTTTTGGTACAATCGGGCGATAACTCGGTCTTCAGATATCTAATCAAGTCCCGTAAGTTATAACGCGGTTCAATACCCACGCAGTTATGTAGTAGTTTGCACGACGTCCGGACGAACGTAACACATGTTCAATACCCACGCGGTGCTATGTGTATGTTTGCGTGGTGTCCGGACCCGGACGATGCGGGTTTGGGCTCTTTTTCGCTTTTTGCCCAAGTGTTGGCGAAGTTTTACAACCAGCGATAACCCTGGCCTCTCAGATGTCGAATCGAGTCCCGTAAGTTCTAACACGTGTTCAATACCTACGCGGTGCTATGTGTGTTTACGCGGCATCCGGATGGACGATGTGGGTTTTGGTCTCTTTTTCGCCGCTTTTGCCCAAGTTGTCATGGCGAAGTTTTGCAAACGGGCGATAACTCTTGGTCTCCGTATGTCGGAATCGAGTCCCGTGAAGTTCTAACGCTGCGGTTCAATACCCACGCAAGATTATGTGTGTGTTTGCATGGTGTCCGGACCGACGATGCTGGTTTTGGGCTCTTTTTCGGTTTTTTGCCTTAAGTGTTGGCGAGTTTTGCAAACTGGGCGATAACTCGGTCTCCTTATGTTGGAATCGAGTCCCGTAAGTTCTAACGCATATCTAATACCTACACGGTGCTATGTGTGTGTTTAAGTGGCGTCCGGATGGACGATACGGGTTTTGGGCTCTTTTTCGGCTTTTTGCCTAAGTATTGGCGAGTTTTGCAAACCGGTTATAACTTCGGTCTCAGATGTCGCCTAATACTCTATTTGTGGTTATGTGTGTGTTTGCATGGTGTCCGGATTTAACGATGCGTGTTTTGGGCTCTTTTTAAGTTTTTTGCCTAAGTGTTGGCGTAGTTTATCAAACCGGCGATAACTCCTACTGTGGTATGTCGCCTAATACCTACGCCAGGTTATGTGTGTGTTTTGCGTGGTGTCCGGACGAACGATGCGTGTTTTGGGCTCTTTTTTCGCTTTTTTGCCCAAGTATTGGCGAAGTTTTGTAAACCGGCGCGATAACTCGTCTTTCGATGTCTCGGAATCGAGTCCCGTAAGTTCTAACACGCGTTCAATACTCCTACGCGTAGCATGTGTGTGTTTCAAGGGCGTCCTACCGACGATGCCGGTTTTGGGCTCTTTTCTCGAATTTTTGCCTATGTTGTCATGTAGTTTTGCAAATGGCGATAACTCTGGCCTCTCAGATGTCGTTTCAATACCTACTGTTGCGCATGTGTGTTTGCATGGTGTCCGGACGAACGATTCTGTGTTTTGGGCTCTTTTTCGCTTTTTTTTTGTGTTGGCGTAGTTTTGCAAACCAGGCGATAACTCGATCTCGCTTGTCGCTCAATACCCACGCTGTTATGTGTGTGTTTGCATGGTGTCCGGACAAACGATGGTGTTTTGGGCTCTTTTTTCGCTTTTTTGCTTTAAGATTGGCGAAGTTTTGCAAACCGGGCGATAACTTGGTGTTTCAGATGTCGGAATCGAGTCCCATAAGTTCTAACACGGTCTAATACCTACGCGGTGCTATGTGTGTGTGTTTCATGATGTCCTACCGACGATGCGGGTTTTGGGCTCTTTTTCGACTTTTTTGTTAAGTTGTTGGCGAAGTTTTGCAACCTGGCAATAACTCGGTCTCCGTGATGTCTAGGAATTGAGTCCCGTAAGTTCTAACTGTCTAATACCAACACTGCTATGTGTGTGTTTTGGATGTCCCGGACGGACGACACGGGTTTTGGGCTCTTTTTCGCTTTTTGCCTATTGTCATGAAGTTTTGCAAACCAGGCGATAACTCTGGCCTCTCAGATGTCGCCTATCACCTAATACCTCTGGTTATGTGTGTGTTTGCATGGTGTCCGAACGAACGATGCAGTGTTTTGGGGGTTTTTTTTTTCGCTAAGTGTTGGCGTAGTTTTGGTAAACCGGCCGATAAACCTCTCAGATGTCGTTTAATACCTACTACGTGTTATATGTGTGTTTGCATGGTGTCCCGGATTTAACGATGCGGTGTTTTGGGGTTTTTTCGCTTTTTTTGCCTAAGCATTGGCGAGTTTTGCAAACTGGGCGATAACTCGGTCTTCGTATGTCGGAATCGAGTCCCGTAAGTTCTAACACGTGTCTAATACCTACGCGGTGCTATGTGTGTGTTTGCGTGGCGTCCTGCCTGACGATGCGGGTTTTGGGCTCTTTTTCGACTTTTTGCCTAAGTGTTAGCTGAAGTCAGGTAACCGGCAATAACTCTTGCCTCCGTGATGCTTGGAATCGAGTCCCGTAAGTTCTAACGCTGTATAATACCCACGCTGGTACTATGTGTGTGTTTGCGTGGCGCTCGGACGGACAACACGGGTTTTGGGCTCTTTTTCGCTTTTTGCCTAAGTGTTGGCGTAGTTTTGTAAATCGGGCGATAACTCATCTCAGATGTCGTTTAATACCTACGTGGCTATGTGTGTGTTTGCATGGTGTCCGCATTTAACGATGGTGTTTTGGGCTCTTTTTCGCTTTTTTTGCCTAAGTGTTGCGTAGTTTTGCAAATCGGCGATAACTCTGTCTCTCAGATGTCGTTTAATACCCTACTGGTATATGTGTGTGTTTGCATGGTGTTTGGACGAACGATGCGGTGTTTTGGGCTCTTTTTTCGCTTTTTTTGCCCAAGTATTGGCGAAGTTTTGCAACCGGGCGATAACTCGGCTTCTTCAGATGTTGAATTGAGTCCCGTGAAGTTCTAACATCGTGTTCAATACCCACGCGGTGCTATGTGTGTGTTGCGTGGTGTCCTACCGGACGATGCTGGTTTTGGGCTCTTTTTCGACTTTTTGCCTAAGTGTTAGCGAGTTGTGCAAACTGGGCGATAACTCGGTCTCCGTATGTCTGAATCGAGTCCCGTAAGTTCTAACACATGTCTAATACCCACGCCGGTACTATGTGTGTGTTTGTGTATGCCTCGGACCGACGACACGGGTTTTGGGCTCTCTTTTTTCGCTTTTTGCCTAAGTTGTTGGCGTAGTTTTACAAACCTGGCGATAACTCTGTCTCCGTATGTCGGAATCCAATCCCGTAAGTTCTAACGCTGCTGTTCAATACCTACGCTGTGCTGCATGTGTATGTTTGCCATGTGGTCCGGACTGGACCGACGACACGAGGTTTGGGCTCTTTTTTCGCTTTTTGCCCAAGTGTTGGCGAAGTTTTACAAACCAGGCGATAACCCGGCCTCTCAGATGTCGGAATCGAGTCCCGTAAGTTCTAACACGCGGTTCAATACCTACGCGGGCGCTATGTGTGTGTTTACGTGGCATCCGGATGGACGATGTGTTTTTGGTCTCTTTTTCTGCTGCTTTGCCTAAGTTGTTTGGCGTAGTTTTACAAACCGGGCGATAACTCTCGGTCTCGTGATGTCGGAATCGAGTCCCGTAAGTTCTAACGCGCGGTTCAATACCCACGCAGATTATGTGTGTGTTTCAGATGGCGTCCGGACCGACGGCGCGGGTTTTGGGCTCTTTTTCGGTTTTTTTCTTAAGTGTTGGCGAAGTTTTGCAACCTGGGCGATAACTCTGGTCTCCGTGATGTCGTAATCGAGTCCCGTGAAGTTCTAACGCTGCGGTTCAATACCTACACGGTGCTATGTGTGTAGCTTATGGCGTCCGGACGGACGACACGGGTTTTTGGGCTCTTTTTCGTTTTTTTGCCTAAGTTGTCATGAGTTTTGCAAACCGGGCGATAACTCCTGCCTCTCAGATGTCGTCTAATACCCATTACTGTGGTTATGTGTGTGTTTGCATGGTGTCCCGGATTTAACGATGCGTGGTTTGGGCTTTTTTCGCTTTTTTGCCTAAGTGTTGGCGTAGTTTTGCAAACCCGGCGATAACCTGGCCTCTATATGTCGCTTCAATACCTACTAGGTTATGTGTGTTTTTGCATGGCGTCCGGACGAACGATGCGTGTTTTGGGCTCTTTTTCGCTTTTTTGCCCAAGTATCGGCGAAGTTTTGCAAAACCGGGCGATAACTCTGCCTTTCAGATGTTCGGAATCGAGTCCCGGTGATGTTCTAACACATGTTCAATACCTACGGCGCTACATGCGGTGTTTGTTTGGTGGCGTCCGCATTTAACGGCGCGGTTTTGGGCTTTTTTTTCGACTTTTTGCCTAAGTGTTAGCGAGTTGCAGTAAACCGGGCGATAACTCTGGCTCTCGATAACGCGTGGTTCAATACCTACGCTATTATATGTGTGTTTCGCGGCATCCGGATGGACGATAAGTGGTTTTGGGCTTTTTTCTGTTTTTGCTAAGTGGTGGCGAAGTTTTGCAAACCGGCGATAACTCTGGTCGTCAGATGTCGTAATCGAGTCCCGTAGGTTTTAACGCTGTTCAATACCCACGCGTGTGCTATGTGTGTGTTGTTTGTGGCGTCCTGGACGAACGATGCGAGTTTTGGGGCTCATTTTTGCTTTTTACCCAAGTTGTTTCATGAAGTTTTGCAAATTGGGCGATAACTGGGCCTCCATATGTCTGAATCGAGTCCCGAATTTAACGCTGTGGTCTAATACCCACGTGGTGCTATGTGTAGTTTAGGTCGTCCGGACGGACGACACGAAGTTTTTGGCTCTTTTTCGCTTTTTGCCTAAGTTGGTGAGTTTTGCAAACTGGTGATAACTCGGCCATCGTGATGTCGGAATCCAACCCGTAAGTTCTAACGCTGTTCAATACCCACGCAGAAGGTTATGTGTGTGTTTGCATGGCGTCCGGATGGACGATGCGGTGTTTTGGGCTCTTTTTTCGCTTTTGCCTAAGTGTTGGGCGAAGTTTTGTAAACCAGGCGATAACTCTGGTCTTCAGATGTCGTAATCGAGTCCCGAGGTTCTAACGCTGCGTGTCTAATACCCACGGTGCCATGTGTGTAGTTTATGTGGCGTCCGGACGACGATGCGGTTTTGGCTTTTTTTCGGTTTTTGCCTCAAGAGTTCATGTAGTTTTGCAACCGGGCGATAACTCTGGTCTTTCAGATGTCGTAATCGAGTCCCGTAAGTCCTAATGTGTGTATAATACCCACGCGTACTATGTGTGTAGTTTGCGTGGCGCCCGTGCATCGGACGATGCGGGTTTTGGCCTCTTTTTTCTGGTTTTTGCCCAAGAGTTGGCGTAGTTTTGTAAACCTGGCGATAACTCGGCCTCAGATTTCTAATCGAGTCCCGTAAGTTCTAACACGTGTTCAATACCCACGCGGTGCTATGTGTGTGTTTGCGGCGTCCGGACGAACGACACGGGTTTTGGGCTCTTTTTCGCTTTTTGCCTAAGTGTTGGCGAAGTTTTGCAAACCGGGCGATAACTCTTGGCTCTCAGATATCGCCTAATACCTACTACTGGCTATGTGTGTTTGCATGGTGTCCGGACAAACGATGCGTGTTTTGGGCTCTTTTTTCGCTTTTTTTGCCTAAGTATTGGCGAGTTTTGCAAACTGGGCGATAACTTGGTGTTCGTATGTCGGAATCGAGTCCCATAAGTTCTAACACGTGTTCAATACTCTACGCGGTGCATGTGTGTGTTTGCGTGGCGTCCGACCGACGATGCGGGTTTTGGGCTCTTTTTCGACTTTTTTTTTTGTTGTTGTTGGCGAAGTTTTGCAACCGGGCAATAACTCTGTCTCCGCATGTCGGAATTGAGTCCCGTAAGTTCTAACGCTGTCTAATACCTACAGTGCTATGTGTAGGTAGTTTGTGGCGTCCCGGATGGACGATATACGGTTTTGGGCTCTTTTTCGCTTTTTGCCTAAGTGTTGGCGAAGTTTTGCAACCGGGCGATAACTCTTGCCTCTCAGATGTCGCTCTAATACCTATTACTGTATATGTGTGTGTTTGCATGGTGTCCCGATTTAACGATGCGGTGGTTTGGGCTCTTTTTCGCTTTTTTTTTGCCTAAGTGTTGGCGTAGTTTTGCAAACCGGGCGATAACTCTCGGTCTCAGATGTCGTCTAATACCTATTTGTATATGTGTGTGTTTGCATGGTGTCCGGACGAACGATGCAGGTTTTGGGCTCTTTTTCAGTTTTTTGCCCAAGTATTGGCGAGTTTTGCAAACTGGGCGATAACTCGGTCTTCGTATGTCGGAATCGAGTCCCGTAAGTTCTAACACGTGTCTAATACCTACGCGGTGCTATGTGTGTCTTTGCGTGGCGTCCGGCCTGACGATGCGGGTTTTGGGCTCTTTTTCGAATTTTTGCCTAAGTGTTGGCGAGTTTTGCAAACTGGGCGATAACTCGGTCTTCGTATATCGGAATCAAGTCCCGTAAGTTATAACGCTGCGGTTCAATACCCACGCGTGCTATGTGTGTTTACGTGGCATCCGGACGGACGATATGGGTTTTGGGCTTTTTTTCAGTTTTTTGCCTAAGTGTTGGAGAGTTTTGCAAACTGGGCGATAACTCTGGCCTTCATATGTCGAATAGAGTCCGTGAAGTTTTAACGCTGCGGTTCAATACTACCACGCAAGGCTATGTGTGTGTTTATGCGTGGCGTCCGGACGAACGATGTGAGTTTTGGGCTCATTTTCGCTTTTTACCTAAGTGTTCGGCGAAGTTTTGCAAACCTGGCGATAACTCGGCCCATATGCCTGGAATCGAGTCCCCAGAATTTCGACGAGGCGGTTCAATACCCACGCGGTGTTATGTGTGTGTCGTCCGGACGACGACACGAATTTTGGGCTCTTTTTTCGCTTTTTGCCTAAGTGTCAAGCGAAGTTTTGCAAACCTGGCGATAACTCCTCGGCCTCCGTATGTTCAATCCAATCCCATAAGTTCTAACGCTGGTTCAATACCCACGCAGTTAGTTATGTGTGTAGTTGCATGGCGTCCTGATGGACGATGCGTTTTGGGCTCTTTTTCGCTTTTTTTTGCCTGTTGTTTATGAAGTTTTGCAACCGGGCGATAACCTTGGCCTTCAGATGTCGTAATCGAGTCCCATAGGTTCTAACGCTGTTCAATACCCACGTGCTGCATGTGTGTAGCTTGCGGCGCCCGGGACGACGACGCGGGTTTTGGCCTCTTTTTTCGGTTTTTGCCCAAGAGTTGGCGTAGTTTTGTAAACCTGGCGATAAATCGGGCCAGATTTTAATCGAGTCCCGTAAGTTCTAACACGTGTTCAATACCCACGCTGCACATGTGGTATGTTTATGTGGTGTCCGGACGGACGACGCGGGGTTTAGGCTCTTTTTCAGCATTTTGCCCAAGTGTCGGGCGAAGTTTTACAAACCAGGCGATAACCCTGGCTCTCAGATGTCGTAATCGAGTCCCGTGAGGTTCTAACACGCGTTCAATACCCACGCGGTGCTATGTGTGTGTTTTGCGTGGCATTTGGACTTATCGACGATGTGGGTTTTGGTCTCTTTTTCGCTGTTTTGCGGTAAGTGTTGGCAAGTTTTGCAACTGGCGATAACTCCTGCCTCCGTGATGTCGCCTAATACCTACGCCAGGTTATGTGTGTGTTTGCATGGTGTCCAGACAAACGATGCAGGTTTTGGGCTCTTTTTCAGTTTTTTGCCTAAGTATTGGCGAGTTTTGCAAACTGGGCGATAACTTGGTCTTCGTATGTCGGAATCGAGTCCCGTAAGTTCTAACACCTGTCTAATACCTACGCGGTGCTATGTGTGTGTTTGCGTGGCGTCCGGCCTGAGGATGCGGGTTTTGGGCACTTTTTCGACTTTTTGCCTATGTGTTTGGCGGTAGTTTTTAAAACCGGCGATAACTTGGCTCCGTATGCCTGAATCGAGTCCCGTAAGTTCTAATGCGTGTTCAATACCTACGCGGTGCTATGTGTGTTTGCGTATGCTCTTGGACGGACGATGCGGGTTTTGGCCTCTTTTTCGGCTTTTTGCCTAAGAGTTGTCGAGTTTAGTAAACTGGGCGATAACTCGCCTCCGTGATTTTAATCGAGTCCCGTAAGTTCTAACACATGTTCAATACCCACGCGGGCATATGTATGTATGTTTGGTGGTGTCCGGATGGGATTTATGCGGGTTTGGGCTCTTTTTCGGCTTTTTGCCCAAGTGTTGACGTAGTTTTACAAACCAGGCGATAACCCGCCTCTCGTATGTCGTAATCGAATCCCGTGAAGTTCTAACACGCGGTTCAATACCTACACGGCATATGTGTGTGTTCATGCGCGACATCCGGACCGGACGATGTGGGTTTTGGTCTTTTTTCGCTTTTTGCCTGTCGTTGCGTAGTTTTGCAAACCTGGCGATAACTCTCATTCGTGATGTCGGAATCCAATCCCGTAAGTTCTAACGCTGCGGTTCAATACCCACGCAGATTATGTGTGTAGCCAGCATGGCGTCCGGACCGGACGATGCATGTTTTGGGCTCTTTTTCGCTTTTTTGCCTGTTGTTGGGCGTAGTTTTGCAACCGGGCGATAACTCCTGCCTTCAGATGTCGTAATTGAGTCCCGTAAGTTCCGACGCAGGTCTAATACCCACGCTGTACTATGTGTAGAAATATGCGCCAGACCCGACGATGCGGTTTTGGTCTTTTTCGTTTTTGCCCAAGAGTCATGGCGAAGTTTTGTAAATCCGGGCGATAACTCGGGCCTCTCAGATTTCTAATCGAGTCCCGTAAGTTCTAACATCGCGGTTCAATACCCACGGTGCTATGTGTATGTTTGCGTGGTGTCCGGACGAACAATGCAGTGTTTTGGGCTCTTTTTTTTTTTGCCTACCGGTGATTGACGAAGTTTTTAAACCGGGCGATAACCTGCCTTTCAGATGCCCAAGATCGAGTCCCGTAAGTTCTAACGCTGCGGTTCAATACCTACACGGTGCTATGTGTGTGTTTGCGTGGCGTCCTACCGACGATGCGTGTTTTGGGCTCTTTTCGACTTTTTGCCGTTAGTCATGAAGTTTTGCAACCGGGCCATAACTCTGGCTTTCATATATCGGAATCAAGTCCTCAGAATTATAACGCTGTGGTTCAATACCCACGATTGCTATGTGTGTGTTTGCGTGGCATCCGGATGGACGATATGGGTTTTGGGCTTTTTTCGGTTTTTTGCCTAAGTGGTGGCGAGTTTTGCAAACTGGGCGATAACCTGCCTTTCGTGATGTCGAATTGAGTCCCGTAAGTTTTAACGCTGTTCAATACCCACGCGGGTGCTGTGTGTGTTTATGCGGGCATCCGGACGAACGATGCGAAGTTTTGGGCTCATTTTCGCTTTTTGCCTAAGTGTCATTTGTAGTTTTGTAACCAGCGATAACTCGCCTCCATATGCTCTGAATCGAGTCCCAGAAATTCTAACGCGGTTCAATACCCACGGTGCTATGTAGAGTTTGTGTGTCGTCCGGATGGACGACACGGTTTTGGGCTCTTTTTTCGCTTTTTGCCTAAGTTGTCGGGCGAAGTTTTACAAACCTGGCGATAACTCTGGCCTCCTGGTATGCTCAATCCAATCCCGTAAGTTCTAACGCGTGTCTAATACCTAATCAGTGCTATGTGTGTGTTTGCATGGCGTCCGGACGGACGATGCAGGTTTTGGGCTCTTTTTCAATTTTTTACCTAAGTGTTGGCGAGTTTTTCAAACTGGGCGATAACTCGGTCTCCGTATGTCGGAATCGAGTCCCGTAAGTTCTAACGCTGCGGTTCAATACCCACGCTGCACTATGTGTGTGTTTGCGCGGCGCTCGGACCGACAATACGGGTTTTGGGCTCTTTTTCACTTTTTTGCCTGTTGGCATGAAGTTTTACAAACCGGGCGATAACTCCTGGCCTCCGTGTCGTAATCCAATCCCGTAAGTTCTAACGCTGTTCAATACCTACGCCGCTGCTATGTGTATGTTTATGGTGTCCGGACGGACGATACGAGGTTTGGGCTCTTTTTTCGGCTTTTTGCCCAAGTGTTGGCGTAGTTTTACAAACCAGCGATAACCCTTGCCTCTCAGATGTCGAATCGAAGTTCAGAAGTTCTAACACGGTCTAATAACCACGTGGTGCTATGTGTGTGTTTACGTGGCATCGATGGACGATGTGGTTTTGGTCTCTTTTTCTGCTTTTGCCTAAGTGTTAGCCGAAGTTTTGCAACCTGGCGATAACTTGGTTTCCGTATGTCGGAATCGAGTCCCGTGAAGTTTTAACGCGGTTCAATACCCACGCAAGATTACGTGTGTGTTTCATGGCGTCCCTGACCGACGGCGCGGTTTTGGGCTCTTTTTCGTTTTTTTCCTGTTGTTGGCGTAGTTTCAGTAACCTGGCGATAACTCATCTCCAGATTCTAATCGAAGTCCCGTAAGTTCTAACGCTGCGGTTCAATACCTACACCGTATATGTGGTAGCCATAACGTGGCGTCCTGACGGACGACACGGGTTTTGGGCTCTTTTTCGCTTTTTTGCTTAAGTGTGGCGTAGTTTTGTAACCTGGCGATAACTCTGCCTCTCAGATGTCGCCTAATACCTACGCTGTATATGCGGTGTGTTTGCATGGTGTTCGGACGAACGATGCGTGTTTTGGGCTCTTTTTTTTTTTTGCCAAGTGATTGGCGTAGTTTTGCAAACCGGCGATAACTCCTGGTCTTTGATGTCGTTTAATACCCACGCATGTGGTTATGTGTGTGTTTGCATGGTGTTCTGATTTAACGGCGCGTGTTTTGGGCTCTTTTTCGTTTTTTTCCTGTTGTGGCGAAGTTTTGTAAACCGGGCGATAACTCTGGTCTCCGTGATGTCTAATCGAGTCCCGTAAGTTCTAACGCGGTTCAATACCTACACCGTAAGCATGTGTAGAAATGTGGCGTCCGGACCGGACGACATGGGTTTTGGGCTCTTTTTCGCTTTTTGCCAATGTTGTTGCGTAGTTTTGCAAACCGGGCGATAACTCTGCCTCTCAGATGTCGCCTAATACCCACGTTGCCAGCTATATGTGTTTGCATGGTGTCCTGATTTAACGGCGTGTGGTTTGAGCTCTTTTTCGCTTTTTTTTGCCTATGTCATGTAGTTTTGTAACCTGGCGATAACAACCTCTCAGATGTCGCTCTAATACCTATTACCAGGTTATGTGTGTGTTTGCATGGTGTCCGGATTTAACGATGCGGTGTTTTGGGTTTTTTCGCTTTTTTTTGCCCAAGTATTGGCGAAGTTTTGCAAACCTGGCGATAACTCTGGCTTCAGATGCCTAATCGAGTCCCGTAAGTTCTAACACATGTTCAATACCTCACGCTGTGCTATGTGTGTGTTTGCGGGCGTCCTACTTAACGATGCGGGTTTTGGGCTCTTTTTCGACTTTTTGCCTAAGTGTTAGCGAAGTCAGGTAACCGGGCGATAACTCTGGCCTCCGTGATGTCGTAATCGAGTCCCGTAAGTTCTAACGCTGGTCCAATACCTACACGCATGCTACATGTGTAGCATGTATGGTCCCGGACGGACGACACGGGTTTTGGGCTCTTTTTTTGACTTTTTTTTTGAAGTTGTTGGCGTAGTTTTGCAACCGGCAATAACTCTGGCCTCCGATGTCTGAATTGAGTCCCGTGAAGTTCTAACGCGGTTCTAATACCAACACGGCTATGTGTGGTAGCTTGCGTATGTCCGGACGACGACACGGTTTTGGGCTTTTTTTCGCTTTTTGCCTAAGTTGTCATGTAGTTTTGCAAACCTGGGCGATAACTCTGCCTCTCAGATGTCGCCTAATACCCACGCAGTTATATGTGTGTTTGCATGGTGTCCGGATTTAACGGCGTGTGGTTTGGGCTCTTTTTAGTTTTTGCCTAAGTGTTGGCGTAGTTTTGCAAACCGGGCGATAACTCTGCCTCAGATGTCGCTCAATACCTACGCCAAGTATGTGTGTGTTTGCATGGTGTCCCGGATTTAACGATGCGTGTGTTTTGGGCTCTTTTTTTCGCTTTTTTGCCCAAGTATTGGCGAAGTTTTGCAACCGGGCGATAACTCTGTCTTCGATGTTGAATCGAGTCCCGTAAGTTCTAACACATGTTCAATACCCACGCGGTGCTATGTGTGTGTTTATGTGGGCGTCCTACCTAACGATGCGGGTTTTGGGCTCTTTTTTTCGACTTTTTGCCTAAGTGTAACGAAGTCAGTGCAACCGGGCGATAACTCGCCTCCGTGATGCCTGGAATCGAGTCCTGTAAGTTCTAACGCTGTCCAATACCTACACGGCATATGTGTAAGATATGTATATGTCCGGACTGACGACACGTTTTGGGGAACTTTTTCGCTTTTTTTGCGTGTCGGCGAAGTTTTGCAAACCTGGCGATAACTCTGCCTCCGTGATGTCTAATCCAACCCGTGAAGTTCTAACGCTGTTCTAATACGCACGCGGTTATGTGTATGTTTGCATGGCGCCCGTGACGGACGATGCGTTTTGGGCGCACTTTTTTCGCCATTTTGGTTGTGGTAGTTTGCAACCGGGCGATAACTCTATTTCACGATGTCGAATCGAGTCCTCGTAAGTTCTAACGCGCTGTCCAATACCTACACGGCTATGTGGTAGCCAGGTGGCGTCCGGACGGACGACACGGTTTTGGGGCATTTTTTCGCCATTTTTTGCTGAAGAGTTGGAGAGTTTTGCAACCGGCGATAACTCGGTCTCGTGACGTTTCAATCCAATCCCGTAAGTTCTAACTCGTGTTCAATACCCACGCAGCAGTTATGTGTAGCAGCATTGATGGCGCCCAGACCCGACGATGCGGTGTTTTGGGCACTTTTTCGCTTTTTTTGCCCAAGGTCGGGCGAAGTTAAAAACCGGGCGATAACTCTGGCTTCACGACGTCGTAATCGAGTCCAGAAGTTCTAACGCTGGTTCAATACCTACGCCGGTACTATGTGTGTTTCAATGCATGCTCGAATCCGGACGATGCGGTTTTGGCCTCTTTTTCTTTTTGCTCAAGAGTCGGGCGAAGTTTTGTAAACCGGGCGATAACTCGGCCTCCAGATTTTAATCGAAGTCCCGTAAGTTCTAACACATGTTCAATACCCACGTGCTATGTATGTTTGCGTGGTATCCGGATGGACGACGCGGGTTTGGGCTCTTTTTCGCTTTTTGCCCGGTTGTGGCGAAGTTTTACAAACCAGCGATAACCCTGGCCTTCAGATGTCGAATCGAGTCCCGTAAGTTCTAACACGGTTCAATACCCACGCGGTGCTATGTGTGTGTTTACGTGGCATCCGGATGGACGGCGATGGGTTTTGGTCTTTTTCAAGGCTGCTTTTTGCCAAGTTGTCTGGCGAAGTTTTGCAAACTGCAGGCGATAACATCTTGCCTCCGTATGTCGGAATCGAGTCCCGTAAGTTCTAACGCATGTTTAATACCTACGCAGTACTATGTGTGTGTTTGCATGGCGTCCGGACCGACGATGCGGGTTTTGGGCACTTTTTCGGTTTTTGCCTTTAAGTTGTCGGGCGAAGTTTTGCAAACCGGTGATAACTCTGGCTTCACGATGTCGTAATCGAGTCCCGAAGTTCTAACGCTGCGGTCTAATACCCACGCGGTACTACGTGTGTGTTTGCGCATGCTCGAATCTGGACGATGCGGGTTTTGGCCTCTTTTTCGCTTTTTGCCCAAGAGTGGCGAAGTTTTGTAAACCGGGCGATAACTCGGGCCTCAGATTTCGGAATCGAGTCCCGTAAGTTCTAACACATGTCTAATACCTACGCGGTGCTATGTATATGTTTGTGTGGTATCCGGATGGACGGCGCGGGTTTGGGCTCTTTTTCGCTTTTTGCCCGTTGTCGCGAAGTTTTACAACCAGGGCGATAACCCGGCCTCTCAGATGTCGAATCGAGTCCCGTAAGTTCTAACACGCTTTGTTCAATACCCACGCGGTGCTATGTGTGTGTTTACGCGGCATCCGGATGGACGATGTGGGTTTTGGTCTCTTTTTCTTGCTGCTTTGCCTAAGGCATGTCATGTAGTTTTGCAACCAGGCGATAACACCTGCCTCCGTGATGTCGTAATCGAGTCCCGTAAGTTCTAACGCATGTTTAATACCCACGCAAAGACTATGTGTGTGTTTGCATGGCGTCCGGACCGACGATGCGGTTTTGGGCACTTTTTCGGTTTTTTGCCTTAAGTGTCGGGCGAAGTTTTGTAAACCGGCGATAACTCGGCTCCGTAGATGTTTTAATCGAGTCCCGTAAGTTTTAACGCTGTTCAATACCTGCACACTAAGCTATGTGAAGCTATGCGTGGCGTCCGGACGGACGACACGGGTTTTGGGCTTTTTTCGCTTTTTGCTCAAGAGTCATGTAGTTTTGGTAAACCCGGCGATAACTCCTGCCTCTCAGATGTCGCCTATCACCTATGTCGCTGTGTGTGTGTGTTTGCATGGTGTCCCGGATTTAACGATGCAGTGTTTTGGGCTCTTTTTCGCTTTTTGCCTTAAGTGTGGCGTAGTTTTGCAAACCGGGCGATAACTCCTGCCTCAGATGTCGCCTAATACCTACGCCTGCTATGTGTGTGTTTGCATAGTGTCCTGGACGAACGATGTAGGTTTTAGTTCTTTTTTCGCTTTTTTTGCCCAAGATTGGCGAAGTTTTGTAAACCGGGCGATAACTCGGTCTTCAGATGTCGGAATCGAGTCCCGTAAGTTCTAACACGGTTCAATACCCACGCGGTTCTATGTGTGTTCTTCGCGGGCGTCCTACCGACGATGCGGGTTTTGGGCTCTTTTTTCAATTTTTGCTCCGTTATTGGGCGAAGTTTTGTAAACCGGGCGATAACTCTGGTTTTCAGATATCTAATCAAGTCCCGTAAGTTATAACGCCGTGTTCAATACCTACGCTGCTATATGTGTGTGTTTGTGGCATCCCGGACCGGACGATACGGGTTTTGGGCTTTTTTCAATTTTTTGTCAAGTTGTCGGAGAGTTTTGCAACCGGGCGATAACCCTGGCCTTCAGATGTCGATTCGAGTCCCGTAAGTTTTAACGCTGTTCAATACCCACGGCATATATGTGTGTTTTGCGGATGTCCGGATTTAACGATGCGAAGTTTTGGGCTCATTTTCGCTTTTTACCTAAGTTGCTTCATGAAGTTTTACAAACCGGGCGATAACTCGGCCCATATGTCTAATCGAGTCCCGTAAATTTAACGTAGTGTCTAATACCCACGTGGTGCTATGTGTAGAAACAGGTGTCGTCCGGACGACGACACGTAGTTTTGGGCTCTTTTTCGCTTTTTGCCTGTTGTCGGGCGAAGTTTTGTAAACCGGTAATAACTCGCCTCCGTATGTCCCAATCCAATCCCGTAAGTTCTAACGCTGCGTTCAATACCCACGCAAGGTTATGTGGTAGCTTGTATGGCGTCCGGATGGACGATGCGTGTTTTGGGCTTTTTTTCGCTTTTTGCCTGTTATGGCAAGTTTTGCAAATCGGCGATAACTCTGGCCTTTCAGATATCGTAATCGAGTCCCGTGAGGTTCTAACGCTGTTCAATACCCACGCGTGCCATGTGTGTAGCCTGTGCGTATGTCCGGACGGACGATGCGGTTTTGGCCTTTTTCGTTTTTTGCCCAAGAGTCATGTAGTTTTGTAAACCGGGCGATAACTCGCCTCTCAGATTTTAATCGAGTCCCGTAAGTTCTAACACGTGTTCAATACCCACGCTGTGCAATATGGTATGTTTATGCGTGGTGTCCTGACTCGACGATGCGTGGTTTAGGCTCTTTTTTCAGATTTTGCCCGTTGTTGGCGTAGTTTTACAACCAGCGATAACTCTGCCTCTCAGATGTCGAATCGAGTCCCGTAGGTTCTAACACGTGTTCAATACCCACGCTGTGCTATGTGTGTGTTTGCGGGCATCCGGACTCTGACGATGTGGGTTTTGGTCTTTTTCGCTGCTTTGCCAAGTTGTTGGCAAGTTTTGCAACCGGGCGATAACTCTGCCTCCATATGTCGCCTAATACCCACGCCAGTTATGTGTGTTTGCATGGTGTCCGCATAAACGATGGTGTTTTGGGCATTTTTTCGCTTTTTTGCCTGATTCGCATGTAGTTTTGCAACCTGGCGATAACTTGGTCTTCGATGCTGGAATCGAGTCCCGTAAGTTCTAACATCGCGTGTTCAATACCCACGCCGGTGCTATGTGGTGTGTTTGCGGCGTCCTACCGAGGATGCCGGTTTTGGGCTCTTTTTCGACTTTTTTTCGTTGTCAAGCGAAGTTTTGCAACCTGGCGATAACTCTGCCTCCGTATGCTCGGAATCGAGTCCCGTAAGTTCTAACGCGGTTCAATACCTACACTGGTACATGTGTAAAGTTTACGGCGCCCGCATCGGACGACACGGTTTTGGGCTTTTTTTCGCTTTTTTCCTGTGTCATGAAGTTTTAAACCGGGCGATAACTCGATCTCCGATATCGTAATCCAATCCCGTGAACTTCTAACGTAGGTTCAATACCCACGCAGAAGGTTATGTGTAGCTTGTAATGGCGCCCAGACGGACGATGCGGTGTTTTGGGCACTTTTTAGTTTTTTTGCCGTTGTTGGCGAAGTTTTGTAACCGGGCGATAACTCTGGCTTCACGATGTCGTAATCGAGTCCCGTAAGTTCTAATGCATGTTCAATACCCACGCGGTGCATGGTATGTGTATGTTTCATGGTGTCCCGGATTTAACGATGCGGTGGTTTGGGCTCTTTTTCGCTTTTTGCCTCAAGATTGACGAAGTTTTGTAAACCGGGCGATAACTCTTGCCTTTCAGATGTTTCAAGATCGAGTCCCGTAAGTTCTAACGCTGCGGTTCAATACCTACACGGCTGCATGTGTGTTTCGGCGTGGCGTCCGCCTAACGATGCGTGTTTTGGGCTCTTTTTTCGACTTTTTTGCTTGGTTGTCAAGCGTAGTTTTGCAAACCGGGCGATAACTCGATCTTCATATATCTAATCAAGTCCCGTGAAATTATAACGCTGTGGTTCAATACCTACGCTGCTATGTGTGTGTTTGCGTGGCATCCTGATGGACGATACGGGTTTTGGGCTTTTTTCGCTTTTTTGCTTATGGTGGCGAAGTTTTGCAAACCGGGCGATAACTCGGTCTTCAGATGTCGTAATCGAGTCCCGTAAGTTTTAACGCTGTTCAATACCTACGCGGCTATGTGTGTTTTCATGCGGCATCCCGGATTTAACGATGCGAAGTTTTAATGTCTTTTTCGCTTTTTGCCTGTTGTTTGCATGAGTTTTGTAAACCGGGCGATAACTCGCCCATATGTTTCAATCGAGTCCCGTAAATTTAACGCGCGGTTCAATACCCACGTGGTGCTATGTGTGTAGATTTGTGTGTCGTCCGGATGGACGACACGGGTTTTGGGGCTCATTTTCTTTTTTGCCTAAGTTGTCATGAAGTTTTACAACCGGGCGATAACTCTGGCTCCGTGATGTCTAATCCAATCCCGTAAGTTCTAACGCGCGTTCAATACCTAATCGCTATATGTGTGTGTTTGTGGCATCCCGGATGGATTTATATGGGTTTTGGGCTTTTTTTCGCTTTTTTGCCAAGTTGGTGGCGTAGTTTTGTAAACCGGGCGATAACCCTGGGTCAGATGTCGTAATCGAGTCCCGTAAGTTTTAACGCTGTTCAATACCCACGCGGTGTTATGTGTGTGTTTCAGCGTGGCATCCTGATTTAACGATGCGAAGTTTTGGGCTCATTTTCGCTTTTTTGCCTAAGTTTCATGAGTTTTCGTAAACCAGGCGATAACTCGCTTCCATATGCCTTAATCGAGTCCCGTGAATTTAACGCGGTTCAATACCTACGCGGTGCTATGTAGAGTTTGTGTGTCGTCCGGATGGACGATACGGTTTTGGGCTCTTTTTCGCTTTTTGCCTGTTGTCATGAAGTTTTACAAACTGGCGATAACTTGGCTCAGATGTCTTAATCCAATCCCGTAAGTTCTAACGCAGGTTCAATACCTAATCGCTATGTGGTAGTAGCCAGGACGGCGTCCGGACGGACGATGCGGTGTTTTGGGCTCTTTTTCGCTTTTTTTACCTGTTGTCATGAAGTTTTTCAAACCTGGCGATAACTCGGCCTCGTGATGTCTGAATCGAGTCCCGTGAAGTTCTAACGCGGTTCAATACCTACACGGTATATGCATGTGGTAGCCAGGTGGCGTCCGGATGGACGATACGGTTTTGGGCTCTTTTTTCGCTTTTTGCCAAGTTGTTATGCGAAGTTTTGCAAACCGGGCGATAACTCCTGCCTCAGATGTCGCCTAATACCTACGCAGGTTACCCACGTGTGTGTGTGGTTCGCATGGTGTCCGATTTAACGATGTGGTTTGGGGCTTTTTTAGTTTTTGCCCTGTTGTTATGTAGTTTTGTAAACCGGGCGATAACTTATCTCTCAGATGTCGCCTAATACCTACGCCAGGTTATATGTGTGTTTGCATGGTGTCCGGATTTAACGATGCCGTGTTTTGGGCTCTTTTTTCGCTTTTTTTGCCCAAGATTGGCGAAGTTTTGTAAATCGGGCGATAACTCTGGTTTTCGTGATGCCTGGAATCGAGTCCCGTAAGTTCTAACACATGTTCAATACCACGCTGTGCTATGTGTGTTTGCGGTATCCCTACTTAACGATGCGGGTTTTGGCTCTTTTTTCGATTTTTGCCCAAGTTGTTAATGTAGTCAGGTAAATCTGGCGATAACTCTGGCTTCGTGATGCTCGGAATCGAGTCCCAGAAGTTCTAACGCTGTCCAATACCCTACACGGTGCTATGTGGTAGTTATGCGTATGTCCGGACGGACGACACGGGTTTTGGGCACTTTTTCGCTTTTTGCTTAAGTCATCGGTCGAAGTTTTGCAACCGGCGATAATAACTTGCTCCGTGACGTCTAATCCAATCCCGTAAGTTCTAACGCTGCGGTTCAATACCCACGCAGTTGTTATGTGTGTATTGTTTGCATGGCCCCCAGACGGGACGATGCGTGTTTTGGGCACTTTTTTTCGCTTTTTTTTAAGTTGTTGGCGAAGTTTTGCAAACCGGGCGATAACTCTGGCTTCACGATGTCGTAATCGAGTCCCGAAGTTCTAACGCTGCGGTCCAATACCTACACGGCTATGGTAGGTAATATATGGCGTCCGGACGGACGACACGGTTTTGGGCACTTTTTCTGCTTTTTTGCCCAAGTTGTCGAGAGTTTTGCAACCTGGCGATAACTCTGGCTCCGTATGTTTAATCCAACCCGTAAGTTCTAACGCTTGTTCAATACCCACGCAGCATATGTGTAGTTTGATGGCGCCCAGACGGACGATGGTGTTTTGGGCACTTTTTCGCTTTTTACCTGTTGTTGGCGAAGTTTTAAACCGGGCGATAACTCTGGCTTCACGATGTCGTAATCGAGTCCCCAGAAGTTCTAACGCGGTTCAATACCCACGCGGGTACTATGTGTGTGTTTCAAGGTATGCTCGAATCCGGACGACGCGGGTTTTGGCCTCTTTTTCGCTTTTGCCCAAGAGTCATGTAGTTTTGTAAACCGGGCGATAACTCGGCCTCAGATTTTGAATCGAGTCCCGTGAAGTTCTAACACATGTTCAATACCCACGCAGGTTATGTGTATGTTTGCGTGGTATCCCGGATGGACGACGCTGGTTTGGGCTCTTTTTTCGCTTTTTGCCCAAGTTTGGCGTAGTTTTACAAACCAGGCGATAACCCGCCTCTCAGATGTCGTAATCGAGTCCCGTAAGTTCTAACACGTGTTCAATACCCACGCGGTAGCATGTGTGTGTTTACGTGGCATCCGGATGGACGATGCGGGTTTTGGTCTCTTTTTCGCTGCTTTGCCTAAGTTGTTGGGCGAAGTTTTGCAAATCGGCGGCGATAACACTGGCTCAGATGTCGGAATCGAGTCCCGTAAGTTCTAACGCATGTTTAATACCCACGCAGATTATGTGTGTGTTTGCGATGGCGTCCCGACCGACGATGCGCGTTTTGGGCACTTTTTCGCTTTTTTGCCTTAAGTTGTCGGGCGAAGTTTTGCAAACCGGGCGATAACTCGGCTTCACGATGTCGAATCGAGTCCCGAAGTTCTAACGCTGCGTCTCAATACCCACGCGGTACTATGTGTGTGTTCATGCGGATGCTCGAATCCGACGATGCGGTTTTGGCCTCTTTTTTCGCTTTTTGCCCAAGAGTCGGCGAAGTTTTGTAAACCTGGCGATAACTCGCCCGTGATTTCGGAATCGAGTCCCGTAAGTTCTAACACATGTTCAATACCCACGCGGTGCTATGTATATGTTTGCGTGGGTATCCGGATGGATCGCGCGGGTTTGGGCTCTTTTTTTCGCTTTTTGCCCGTTGTCATGTAGTTTTACAACCAGCGATAACCCTTGCCTCTCAGATGTCGTAATCGAAGTCCCGTAAGTTCTAACACGGTTCAATACCCACGCGGTGCTATGTGGTGTTTACGCGGCATCCGGATGGACGATGTGGTTTTGGTCTCTTTTTCGCTGCTTTTGCCCAAGTTGTTGGGCGAAGTTTTGTAACCGGCGATAACACTGGCCTCCGTGACGTTTGAATCGAGTCCCGTAAGTTCTAACGCATGTTTAATACCCACGCAGATTATGTGTGTGTTTGTATGGCGGGCGTCCGACCGACGATGCGGGTTTTGGGCACTTTTTTTCGTTTTTTGCTTGTTGTTGGCGAAGTTTTGCAACCGGGCGATAACTCTGCCTCCGTGATGCCTGGAATCGAGTCCCGTAAGTTTTAACGCTGCGGTTCAATACCTACACGGTGCATGTGTGTAGTTTATGGACGTCCGGACGGGACGACACGGGTTTTGGGCTCTTTTTCGCTTTTTGCTTAAGAGTCATGAAGTTTTGCAAACCGGGCGATAACTCTTGCCTCTCAGATGTCGCTCAATACCTATGTTGAAGCATGTGTGTGTTTGCATGGTGTCCTGACGAACGATGCGTGTTTTGGGCTCTTTTTCAATTTTTGCCTTGTGTTGGCGTAGTTTTGCAACCGGGCGATAACTCCTGCCTCAGATGTCGCCTAATACCCACGCCTGCGTTATGTGTGTGTTTCAGATAGTGTCCGGATTTAACGATGTAGGTTTTGGGCTCTTTTTTCGCTTTTTTGCCCAAGTATCGGGCGAAGTTTTGCAACCGGGCGATAACTCTGTCTTCAGATGTTTCGGAATCGAGTCCCGTAAGTTCTAACACGGTTCAATACCTACGCTGGCTATGTGTGTCTTCGCGTAGGGCGTCCGCCGGCCGACGATGCGGTTTTGGGCTCTTTTTCAATTTTTGCCTGTTGTTGGGCGAAGTTTCGCAAACCGGGCGATAACTCTGGTCTTCAGATATCTAATCAAGTCCCGTAGTTATAACGCGGTTCAATACCCACGCGGTGCTATGTGTGTGTTTATGCGGCATCCCGGACCCGACGAGCACGGGTTTTGGGCTTTTTTCGCTTTTTTGTCAAGATGGAGAGTTTTGCAACCGGGCGATAACTCTGGCCTTCAGATGTCGATTCGAGTCCCGTAAGTTTTAACGCTGTTCAATACCCACGCGGTGCTATATGTGTGTTTCAAGGCGTACGTCCGGACGAACGATGCGTAGTTTTGGGCTCATTTTCGCTTTTTACCTAATGTTTCATGAAGTTTTACAAACCGGGCGATAACTCGGCCCATATGTCTAATCGAGTCCCGTAATTTCTAACGCAGGTGTCTAATACCCACGTGGTGCTATGTAGGTGTAGCCAGGTGTCGTCCGGACGGACGACACGAAGTTTTGGGCTCTTTTTCGCTTTTTGCCTGTTGGGCGAAGTTTTGGTAAACTGGTAATAACTCTCGGCCTCCGTATGTCTTAATCCAATCCCGTAAGTTCTAACGCTGTTCAATACCTACGCTAGCGTTATGTGTAGCCAGTATGGCGTCCGGATGGACGGATGTGTTTTGGGCTCTTTTTTCGCTTTTTTGCCCAAGTTGTTGGCAAGTTTTTCAAACCGGGCGATAACTCCGCCTTTCTTATATTAGAATCGAGTCCCGTGAGGTTCTAACGCTGCGGTTCAATACCCACGCTGCTACATGTGTGTGTTTATGCGTGGTGTCCCGGACGGACGACGCGGGTTTTGGCCTCTTTTTCGGCTTTTTTGCCCAAGAGTGGCGTAGTTTTGTAAACCGGGCGATAACTCGCCTCAGATTTCTAATCGAGTCCCGTGAAGTTCTAACACATGTTCAATACCTACGCGGCTATGTGTATGCCATGTGGTGTCCGGACGGACGACGCGGGTTTAGGCTCTTTTTCGCATTTTGCCCAAGTGTCGGGCGAAGTTTTACAAACCAGGCGATAACTCTGGCCTCTCAGATGTCGTAATCGAGTCCCAGAGGTTCTAACACGGTTCAATACCCACGCTGTGCTATGCATGTGTGTTTGCGCGGCATCCCGACTCGGATCGATGTGGGTTTTGGTCTCTTTTTTCGCTGCTTTTGCTTAAGTGTTGGCAAGTTTTTCAAACCTGGCGATAACTCCTGGCTCCATATGTCGCCTAATACCACGCCAGGTTATGTGTGTGTTTGCATGGTGTCCGCATAAACGATGCGTGTTTTGGGCTCTTTTTCGCTTTTTTGCCTAAGATTGGGCGTAGTTTTGCAAACCGGGCGATAACTTGGTCTTCGGGATGTCGGAATCGAAGTCCCGTAAGTTCTAACATCGCGGTTCAATACCCACGCTGTGCTATGTGTGTTTGAGCGGGCGCCTACCGAGGATGCGGGTTTTGGGCTCTTTTTTCGACTTTTTGCCTAAGTTGTCATGCATAGTTTTGGTAAACCGGGCGATAACTCTGGCTCAGATGTCTAATCGAGTCCCGTGAAGTTCTAACGCTGTTCAATACCCACGCGTGCTATGTGTGTGTTTGCGTATGCCTTTGACGGACGACACGGGTTTTGGGCTCTTTTTCGCTTTTTGCCTGTTGTTGTCATGAAGTTTTGTAAACCGGGCGATAACTCTGGCCTCCGTGATGCTCAATCCAATCCCGTAAGTTCTAACGCTGGTTCAATACCCACGCGGTGCTATGTGTATGTTCAATGGTGTCCTGGACGGACGACACGAGGTTTGGGCTCTTTTTTCGCTTTTTGCCCAAGTTGTCGGGCGAAGTTTTACAACCAGCGATAACCCGGCCTCTCAGATGTCGTAATCGAGTCCCAGAAGTTCTAACACGGTTCAATACCCACGTGCTGTGGTGTGTTTACGTGGCATCCGGATGGACGATGTGGTTTTGGTCTCTTTTTCTGCTTTTTGCCCAAGTTTGGCATGAAGTTTTGTAAACCGGGCGATAACTCTGCCTTCTGTATGTCTGGAATCGAGTCCCGTAAGTTTTAACGCTGTGATTCAATACCCACGCTAAAGATTATGTGTGTGTTTCAGATGGCGTCCGGACCGACGATGCGGGTTTTGGGCTCTTTTTCGTTTTTTTTCCTGTTGTCTGGGCGTAGTTTTGCAACCGGGCGAGCATGTAGGTAGCTTAAGCAGCGTCCGGACGGACGACACGGGTTTTGGGCTCTTTTTTCGGGCTTTTTGCTTAAGTTGTTGGCGAAGTTTTGCAACCGGGCGATAACCCGGTCTCTCAGATGTCGCTCTAATACCTACGCCAGGTTATGTGTTCGCATGGTGTCCTGATTTAACGATGCGGTGGTTTGGGCTCTTTTTTCGCTTTTTTGCCTGTTGTTGGCGAAGTTTTGCAACCGGGCGATAACTTGGTCTCTCAGATGTCGCCTATCACCTACGCCAGCTATGTGTGTGTTTGCATGGTGTCCGGATTTAACGATGCAGTGTTTTGGGCTCTTTTTTCGCTTTTTTGCCCAAGATCGGGCGAAGTTTTGCAACCGGGCGATAACTCTTGCTTTCAGATGCTCGGAATCGAGTCCCGTAAGTTCTAACACATGTTCAATACCCACGCGGTGCTAAGTGTGTGTTTGCGCATGTCCGCCTAACGATGCGGGTTTTGGGCTTTTTTTTCGACTTTTTGCTTCAAGTTGTTACCGAAGTCAGGTAATCGGGCGATAACTCTGGCCTCCGTATGTCGGAATCGAGTCCCGTAAGTTCTAACGCTGTCCAATACCTACACGGTGCTATGTGGTAGCTTATGTATGGCCCGGACGGACGACACGGTTTTGGGCACTTTTTCGCTTTTTTGCCAAGTTGTCATGAAGTTTTGCAAACCGGGCGATAACTCTGCCTCGTATGCTCAATCCAATCCCGTAAGTTCTAACGCTGGTTCAATACCCACGCAAAGGTTATGTGTACAGCCAGGTATGGCGCCCGCACGGACGATGCGGTGTTTTGGGCACTTTTTTCGCTTTTTTGCAAGTTGTTGGCGTAGTTTTGCAAACCGGGCGATAACTCTGGCTTCACGATGTCGTAATCGAGTCCCCGTAAGTTCTAACGCTGCGGTTCTAATACCCACGCGTACTATGTGTGTGTTTGCGTATGCCCGGACGGGACGACGCGGGTTTTGGCCTCTTTTTGGCTTTTTGCCCAAGAGTCATGAAGTTTTGTAACCGGGCGATAACTCGGCCTCAGATTTTAATCGAGTCCCGTAAGTTCTAACACATGTTCAATAATTCACGCGGTATGTGTATGTTCATGGTATCCGGATGGACGATGCGGGTTTGGGCTCTTTTCTCCGCTGCCAAGTTGTCATGAAGTTTTACAACCAGCGATAACCCGCCTCTCAGATGTCGTAATCAAGTCCCGTAAGTTCTAACACGTGTCTAATACCTACGCGGTGCTATGTGTGTGTTTACGTGGCATCTGGATGGACGATGTGGGTTTTGGTCTCTTTTTCGCTGCTTTTGTCAAGTTGTCATGAAGTTTTGCAAAACGGCGATAACACTGCCTCCGAGATGTCTAATCGAGTCCCGTAAGTTCTAACGCATGTTTAATACCCACGCAAAGATTACGTGTGTGTTTGCATGGCGCCCGGACCGACGATGCGGTTTTGGGCACTTTTTTTTTTTTTTGCCTTTATGTGCCGGGCGAAGTTTTGTAAACCGGGCGATAACTCTGGCTCTCCAGATGCCTAATCGAGTCCCGTCAGAAGTTTTAACGCTGCGGTCTAATACCAACACGGTGCTATGTGGTGTAGTTTATGGGCGTCCGGACCGGGACGACACGGTTTTAATGTTTTTCGCTTTTTGCTTTAAGAGTCATGGCGAAGTTTTGTAAACCTGGCGATAACTCTGGCCTCGTCAGATGTCGCCTATCACCTATGTTGCAGGCTATGTGTGTGTTTGCATGGTGTCCGGATTTAACGATGCGTGTTTTGGGCTCTTTTTCGCTTTTTTGTAAGTGTTGAAGTTTTGCAACCGGGCGATAACTCTTGGCCTCTCAGATGTCGCCTCAATACCTACGCCTGCATATGTGTGTGTTTGCATAGTGTCCCGATTTAACGATGTAGGTTTTGGGCTCTTTTTTTCGCTTTTTTGCCCAAGATTGGGCGTAGTTTTGTAAACCGGGCGATAACTCTGCCTTTCAGAGATGTCGGAATCGAGTCCCGTGAAGTTCTAACACGTGTTCAATACTCACGCGGTGCTATGTGTGTTCTTTGCGGGCGTCCTACCGACGATGCGGGTTTTGGGCTCTTTTTTCAATTTTTGCCTGTTGTTGGCGAAGTTTTGTAAACCGGGCGATAACTCTGTTCTTCAGATATCTAATCAAGTCCGTAAGTTATAACGCTGTGTCAATACCCACGCGGTGCTATGTGTGTGTTTGCGTGGCGTCCGGATGAACGATGCGAAGTTTTGGGCTCTTTTTCGCTTTTTGCCTAAGTGTTTGCATGAAGTTTTGCAACCGGGCGATAACTCGCTTCCATATGTCTGGAATCGAGTCCCGTAATTTAACGCACGGCTAATACGCACGTGGTGCTATGTTCAGAGTTAGTGTATCGTCCTGCACGGACGACACGGTTTTGGGCTCTTTTTTTCGCTTTTTGCCTAAGTTGTTGGCGTAGTTTTGCAACCGGTAATAACTCTGGCTCCGTATGTCAATCCAATCCCAGAACTTCTAACGCGCGGTTCAATACCCACGCAGGTTATGTGTAGCCATGCATGGCGTCCGGATGGACGATGCGGTGTTTTGGGCTCTTTTTTCGCTTTTTGCCTGTTGTTGGCAAGTTTTGTAAACCGGGCGATAACTCTGCCTTCAGATATCGTAATCGAGTCCCAGAGGTTCTAACGCTGCGGTTCAATACCCACGCTGTGCATGGTGTAGTAGCATATGGCGTCCGGACGACGACGATGCGGGTTTTGGCCTCTTTTTTTGCTTTTTTGCCCAAGAGTCGGCGAAGTTTTGTAACCGGGCGATAACTCGCCTCCGTGATTTTTAATCGAGTCCCGTAAGTTCTAACACGTGTTCAATACCCACGCGGTGCTATGTGTATGTTTTATGGTGTCCGGACGACGATGCGGGTTTAGGCTCTTTTTTCGCATTTTGCCCAAGTGTTGGGCGAAGTTTATAAACCAGGCGATAACTCCTGCCTCTCAGATGTCGAATCGAGTCCCGTGAGGTTCTAACACGCAGTTCAATACCCACGCGGCTAGCATGTGTGTTTCGCGTGGCATCCGGATCTTGACGATGTGGGTTTTGGTCTCTTTTCTGTTTTGCCTAAGGTGTTGGCAAGTTTTGCAAACTGGGCGATAACTCTGGCCTCCATATGTCGCCTAATCACCTACGCAGGTTATGTGTGTGTTTGCATGGTGTCCGCATAAACGATGCGTGTTTTGGGCTCTTTTTTCGCTTTTTTTTGCCTAAGATTGGCGAAGTTTTGCAACCGGACGATAACTTGGTCTTCGTGATGTCTAATCGAGTCCCGTAAGTTCTAACACGGTTCAATACCCACGCGGTGCTATGTGTGTTCATGTGATGTCCTACCGAGGATGCCGGTTTTGGGCTCTTTTTTCGACTTTTTGCCCAAGTTGTTGGGCGAAGTTTTGTAAACCGGGCGATAACTCTGGCTCCGTATGCTCAATCGAGTCCCGTAAGTTCTAACGCTGCGGTTCAATACCTACACGGTGCTATGTGGTAGTTTACGTGGCGCCCGCACGGACGACACGGGTTTTTCCTGCTCTTTTTCGTTTTTTTTCCTGTTGTCATGAAGTTTTGCAACCGGGCGATAACTCGATCTCCGATGTCGTAATCCAATCCCGTAATTCTAACGCAGGTTCAATACCCACGCAGTTATATGTGGTAGTTGCATGGCGCCCGTGATTTCGACGATGCGTGTTTTGGGCACTTTTTAGTTTTTGCCCAAGTTGTTGGCGAAGTTTTGTAAACCGGGCGATAACTCTCATTTCACGATGTCGAATCGAGTCCCGTGAAGTTCTAATGCATGTTCAATACCCACGGTGCTATGTGTATGTTTGCGGTGTCCCGGATTTAACGATGCGTGTTTTGGGCTCTTTTTCGCTTTTTGCCTAAGACGACGTAGTTTTGTAAATCGGGCGATAACTCTGTTGCCAGATGCTCAAGATCGAGTCCCGTAAGTTCTAACGCGGTTCAATACCTACACGGCATATGTGTGTGTTTCATGTATGTCCGTCCTACCGACGATGCGGTTTTGGGCTCTTTTTCGACTTTTTGCCCGTTGTGGGCGAAGTTTTGCAAACCGGGCGATAACTCTGGTTTTCATATATCTAATCAAGTCCCGTAAATTATAACGCTTGTTCAATACCCACGCTGTGCTATGTGTGTGTTTCGCGTGGCATCCGATGGACGATATGGGTTTTGGGCTTTTTTTCGCTTTTTTGCCTGTTGGTGGCGAAGTTTTGCAAACCGGGCGATAACTCTGGCTTTCAGATGTCGAATCGAGTCCCGTAAGTTTTAACGCTGTTCAATACCTACGCGGGTGCTATGTGTGTGTTTGCGCGGCATCCCGGATTTAACGATGCGAAGTTTTGGGTCGTTTTTCGCTTTTGCCAAGTGTTTGCCGTAGTTTTGTAAACCGGGCGATAACTCGGCCCATATGTTGGAATCGAGTCCCGTGAATTTAACGCGTGGTTCAATACCTACGTGGTGCTATGTGTATTCAGGTGTCATCCGGATGGACGATACGGTTTTTGGGCTCATTTTCGCTTTTTGCTCAAGTTGTCATGAAGTTTTACAACCTGGCGATAACTCTGGCCTCCGTATGTCTAATCCAATCCCGTAAGTTCTAACGCTGGTTCAATACCTAATCGCATATATGTGTGTGTTTATGTGGCATCCGGATGGACGATATGGTTTTTGGCTTTTTTTCGTTTTTTTGCCTAAGGTGGCGAAGTTTTGTAAACCGGGCGATAACTCTGCCTTCAGATGTCGTAATCGAGTCCCGTAAGTTTTAACGCTGCGGTTCAATACCCACGCGGCTATATGTGTGTGTTTATGCGGCATCCGGATTTAACGGCGCGAAGTTTTGGGCTCATTTTCGCTTTTTACCTAAGTTTTTGAGTTTTGTAACCAGCGATAACTCGCCCATATGTCTAATCGAGTCCCGTAAATTTAACGCGGTTCAATACCCACGGGTGCTATGTAGAGTTTGTGTGTCGTCCGGATGGACGACACGGTTTTGGGCTCTTTTTTTCGCTTTTTGCCTAAGTTGTCGGGCGAAGTTTTACAACCGGGCGATAACTCTGGCTCCGTGATGTCTAATCCAATCCCGTAAGTTCTAACGCGCGGTTCAATACCTAATCAAGCATGTGTGTAGCCAGGATGGCGTCCTGACGGACGATGCGGTGTTTTGGGCTCTTTTTTCGCTTTTTACCCAAGTTGTCGGGCGAAGTTTTTCAAACCTGGCGATAACTCTGGCCTCCGTGATGTCTGGAATCGAGTCCCGTAAGTTCTAACGCTGCGTCTAATACCCACGCTGGTACTATGTGTGTTTCGCGCATGCTCGGACGACGACGATACGGGTTTTGGGCTCTTTTCGTTTTTTGCCTTAAGTTGTTGGTAAGTTTTGTAACCGGGCGATAACTCTGGCTCCGATGTCTAATCGAGTCCCGTAAGTTCTAACGCTGCGGTTCAATACCTACACGTGTTGTGTGTAGTTTATGTATGTCCTAAGGACGACACGGGTTTTGGGCTCTTTTTCAAGATTTTGCCCAAGTTGTCGGCGTAGTTTTGTAAACCGGGCGAGAACTCTGGCCTCAGATGTCGTAATCGAAGTTCGTAAGTTCTAACACGGTTCAATACCTAAGCTGTGCATGCATATGTGTGTTTCCATGGTATCCGGATTTAACGATGGTGTTTTGGGCTCTTTTTTCGCTTTTTTGCCAAGACGGGCGAAGTTTTGTAAACCGGGAGATAACTTTTTCAGATGTCTGAATCGAGTCCCGTAAGTTCTAACACGTTGTTCAATATCTACGCGTGCTATGTGTGTTTCATGTGGCGCCCCGCCCGACGATTTACGCGGATTTTGGGCTCTTTTTCGACTTTTTACATAAGGTTGGCGAAGTTTTGTAAACCGGGCGATAACTCGGTTTTCAGATATCTAATCAAGTCCCGTAAGTTATAACGCTGCGGTTCAATACCCACGCCGCCGCTATGTGTGTGTTTGCATGGCATCCCAATGCACGATACGGGTTTTGGGCTTTTTTCGATTTTGCCCGTTGTCATGGAAGTTTTGTAACCGGGCGATAACTCCTGCCTTCAGATGTCGTAATCGAGTCCCGTAAGTTTTAACGCAGTGTTCAATACCCACGCGGTGCTATGTGTGTGTTTGCGCGGCATCCCGGACAAACGATGCGAAGTTTTGGGCTCTTTTTTGGCTTTTTGCATGTTGTTTGCCGCCGCTTTTAAACCGGGCGATAACCCTATTCACGATGTCGATTCGAGTCCCGTAAGTTCTAACGCTGCGGTTCAATACCCACGCGTACTATGTGTGTGTTCAGGTGGCGCTCGGACGGACGATGCGGGTTTTGGCCTCTTTATCCGCTTTTTGCCTAAAAGTCATGCGAAGTTTTGTAAAACCAGCGATAACTCGCCTCCGTGATGTCTAATCGAGTCCCAGAATTCTAACGCCAGGTTCAATACCCACGGTGCTATTTGTGTGTTTGTGATGTGTCCCGACTCGAGAATGCGGTTTTGGGATTTTTTTTTCTTTTGCCTGTTGTTGGGCGAAGTTTTGCAAACCAAGCGATAACTCGCCTCCCAGATGCTCAATCGAGTCCCGTAAGTTCTAACACGTGTTCAATACCCACGCGGTGCTATGTGTGTAATTATGCGGCGTCCTAAGGACGACACGGGTTTTGGGCTCTTTTTTAAAGATTTTGCTCAAGTTGTCATGAAGTTTTGTAAACCGGGCGATAACTCTATCCTCCGATGTCGTAATCGAGTTCCGTAAGTTCTAACACGGTTCAATACCTAAGTCTGCGTATATGTGTGTTTCATGGTATCCCGGATTTAACGATGCGGTGTTTTGGGCTCTTTTTTCGCTTTTTTGCCCAAGATTGGCTAGTTTTGTAAACCGGAGATAACTGCCTTCAGATGTCGGAATCGAGTCCCGTAAGTTCTAAAAACGGTTCAATATTCACGCCGGTGCTATGTGTGTTTATGCGTGCGCCCCGCCTCGACGATGCGGATTTTGGGCTCTTTTTTCACTTTTTGCATAAGTTGTCATGAAGTTTTGGTAAACCGGGCGATAACTCGGCCTCCGTGATGTTTAATCCAATCCCGTAAGTTCTAACGCTGTTCAATACCCACGCTGGTGCTATATGTATAGTTTCATGCATGGTGTCCTGGACGGACGATACGAGGTTTGGGCTCTTTTTTCGCTTTTTTGCCCAAGTTGTCAAGCGTAGTTTTACAACCAGCGATAACCCGCCTCAGATGTCGTAATCGAGTCCCGTAAGTTCTAACGCGCGGTTCAATACCTACACCTGGCTATGTGTGTAGCTCATGGGCGTCCGAAGGACGACACGGTTTTGGGCCTTTTTTCAGATTTTGCCCAAGTTGTCATGCGTAGTTTTGCAAACCGGCGATAACTCTGGCCTCCAGATGTCGTAATCGAAGTTCGTAAGTTCTAACACGGTTCAATACCTGTCGGTATGTGTGTGTGTTTCCATGGTATCCGGATTTTAACGATGCGTGTTTTGGGCTCTTTTTCAATTTTTTGCCCAAGATCGCTAGTTGGTAAACCGGAGATAACTCTGCCTTCAGATGTCGGAATCGAGTCCCGTAAGTTCTAACACGTGTTCAATATCTACGCGGTGCTATGTGTGTGTGTTTGCGGGCGCCCCGCCCGACGATGCGGATTTTGGGCTCTTTTTTCGACTTTTTGCATAAGTTGTCATGAAGTTTTGCAAACGGGCGATAACTCTGGCCTCAGATGCTTAATCCAACCCGTAAGTTCTAACGCTGTTCAATACCCACGCGGTGCTATGTGTGTATGTTTGCGTGGTGTCCGGACGGACGACACGAGGTTTGGGCTCTTTTTTCGCTTTTTGCCCAAGTTGTCATGAAGTTTTACAACCAGCGATAACCTTGCTCTCAGATGTCGAATCGAGTCCCAGAAGTTCTAACACGGTTCAATACCCACGCGGTGCTATGTGTGTTTTGCGTGGCGTCCTATTTAACGATGCGGGTTTTGGGCTCTTTTTTTTCGACTTTTTGCCCGTTGTTACGAAGTCAGGTAACCGGGCGATAACTCTGGCCTCCGTGATGTCTAATCGAGTCCCGTGAAGTTCTAACGCTGCGGTCCAATACCTACACGGCTATATGTGTAGCTTATGGCGTCCGGACGGACGACACGGGTTTTGGGCACTTTTTTCGCTTTTTTTTAAGTTTTGGGCGAAGTTTTGCAACCGGGCGATAACTCTCGCTCCGTATGCTCTAATCCAATCCCGTAAGTTCTAACGCTGCGGTTCAATACCCACGCAGGTTATGTGTATGTTTGCATGGCGCCCGCATCGACGATGCGGTGTTTTGGGCACTTTTTCGCTTTTTTGCCGTTGTCGGGCGAAGTTTTGCAACCGGGCGATAACTCTGGCTTCACGATGTCGTAATCGAGTCCCGTAAGTTCTAACGCGGTTCAATACCCACGCCGGGTACTATGTGTGTGTTTGCGTATGCCTCGGACGGACGATGCGGTTTTGGCCTTTTTTTTCGCTTTTTGCCCAAGAGTCATGCGTAGTTTTGTAAACCGGACGATAACGCCTCCAGATTTTAATCTAGTCCCGTAAGTTCTAACACATGTTCAATACCACGCTGTGCTATGTAGTATGTTTGCGTGGTGTCCGGATGGACGGCGCGGGTTTGGGTTTTTTCGCTTTTTGCCCGTTGTGGCGAAGTTTTACAAACCAGACGACAACCCTGGCCTCTCGATGTCGTAATCGAATCCCGTAAGTTCTAACACGCGGTTCAATACCCACGCAGGCTATGTGTGTGTTTTGCGGCATCCCGACCGACGATATGGGTTTTGGGCTTTTTTCGCTTTTTTGTCAAGTGTCGAGAGTTTTGCAACCGGGCGATAACTCTGGCCTTCAGATGTCGTAATCGAGTCCCGTAAGTTTTAACGCTTGTTCAATACCCACGCGGTGCTATATATGTGTTTGCGTATGTCCGGATTTAACGATGCGTAGTTTTGGGCTCATTTTCGCTTTTTACCTAAGTTGTTCATGTAGTTTTACAAACGGGCGATAACTCGCCTTCCATATGCTCTTGAATCGAGTCCCAGAATTTAACGCAGTGTCTAATACCCACGTGGTGCTATGTGTGAAGCCAGTGTCGTCCTGACGGACCATACGAAGTTTTGGGCTCTTTTTTGGCTTTTTGCCTAAATGTTGGCGTGTTTCAGAACCGGTGATAACTCTGGCCCGTATGCTCAATCCAATCCCGTAAGTTCTAACGCGCGGTTCAATACCCACGCTAAAGGTTATGTAGAGCCAGCATGGCGTCCGGATGGACGATGCGTGTTTTGGGCTCTTTTTCGCTTTTTTGCCTGTTGTTGGCAAGTTTTGCAACCGGGCGATAACTCTGGCCTTCAGATATCGTAATCGAGTCCCGTAGGTTCTAACGCTGTTCAATACCCACGCGTGCCATGTGTGTATTATATGTGGCGTCCGGACGGACGACGCGGGTTTTGGCCTTTTTTTGGTTTTTTGCCCAAGAGTCATGAAGTTTTGTAAACCGGGCGATAACTCTCCGTGATTTTAATCGAGTCCCGTGAAGTTCTAACACGCGGTTCAATACCCACGGCTACATGTGTATGTTTCATGGTGTCCCGGACGGACGACGCGGGTTTAGGCTCTTTTTTCTAAGATTTTACCCAAGTTGTTGGCGAAGTTTTACAACCAGGCGATAACTCTGGCCTCTCAGATGTCGTAATCGAGTCCCGTAGGTTCTAACACGCGTTCAATACCCACGCGTGCATGTGTGTGTGTTTGCGGGCATCCGGATCGGACGACGTGGGTTTTGATCTCTTTTTCGCTGCTTTGCCTTGGTTGTTGGCAAGTTTTGCAACCGGGCGATAACTCCTGGCCTCCGTGATGTCGCCTAATACCTACGCTGGTTATGTGTGTGTTTGCATGGTGTCCGCATAAACGATGCGGTGTTTTGGGCTCTTTTTCGCTTTTTTTGCCTAAGATCGGGCGAAGTTTTGTAAACCAGCGATAACTTGGTCTTCAGATGTCGGAATCGAGTCCCGTAAGTTCTAACACGCGGTTCAATACCCACGCTGTGCTGCGTGTGTGTTTACGTGGCGTCCTGGCCGAGGATGCGGGTTTTGGGCTCTTTTTTCGACTTTTTGCCTAAGTCGGGCGAAGTTTTGCAACCGGGCGATAACTCTGTTCTCCAGATGTCGGAATCGAGTCCCGTGAAGTTCTAACGCTGCGGTCTAATACCTACACGGTGACTACGTGGTGTTTACGTGGCGCCCGCATTTGATCGACACGGGTTTCGCTGCCTTTTTCGCTTTTTTTCTGTTGTCATGAAGTTTTGTAAATCGGGCGATAACTCGATCTCCGTATGTCGTAATCCAATCCCAGAATTTAACGCAGGTTCAATACCCACGCAAGGTTATGTAGTAGCTTGTATGGCGCCCGGACGGACGATGCGGTGTTTTGGGGCACTTTTTAGTTTTTTGCCTGTTGTTGGCGAAGTTTTGCAAACCTGGCGATAACCTCTGGCTTCACGATGTCGAATCGAGTCCCGTAAGTTCTAATGCATGTCTAATACCTGGCGCGGTGCTATGTGTGTGTTTGCGTATGCTCGGACGGACGATGCGGGTTTTGGCCTCTTTTTTTTCGCTTTTTGCCCAAGAGTTGTCGTAGTTTTGTAAACGGGCGATAACTCGCCCAGATTTCGTAATCGAGTCCCGTGAAGTTCTAACACATGTTCAATACCCACGCGGGTGCTATGTGTGTATGTTTGCATGGTGTCCGGACCGGACGACGCGGGTTTGGGCTTTTTTTCGCTTTTTGCCCGTTGTCGGGCGTAGTTTTACAAACCAGACGATAACCCGGCCTCAGATGTCGTAATCGAATCCCGTAAGTTCTAAACACGGTTCAATACCCACGCGGTGATATGTGTGTTTATGCGACATCCGGACTCGGACGATGTGGGTTTTGGTCTCTTTTCGCTTTTTGCCAAGTTGTCATGAAGTTTTGTAAACCGGGCGATAACTCGGCTCCAGATGCCTCAATCCAATCCCGTAAGTTCTAACGCGCGGTTCAATACCCACGTAGTGGCGTGTGTAGCTTGAATGGCGTCCTGACGGACGATGCAGTGTTTTGGCTTTTTTTCGCTTTTTTTGCCTGTTGTTGGCGAAGTTTTGCAACCGGGCGATAACTCTCTATTTCAGATGTCGTAATCGAGTCCCGTAAGTTCTAACGCAGGTTCTAATACCCACGCTGTACTATGTGTGTAGAAATATGCGGGCGCCCGCATCGGACGATTCGGTTTTGGGCCTTTTTCGTTTTTGCCCAAGAGTCGGGCGAAGTTTTGTAAACCGGGCGATAACTCGCCTTCAGATTTTTAATCGAAGTCCCGTAAGTTCTAACACGTGTTCAATACTTCCACGGTGCTATGTGTATGTTTGCGGGTGTCCGGACGAACGATGCGTGTTTTGGGCTCTTTTTCGCTTTTTTTGCCTAAGACGGGCGAAGTTTTGTAAACCGGGCGATAACCCCAGATTCAGACAATGTTTCAAGATCGAGTCCCGTAAGTTCTAACACGTGTTCAATACCCACGCGGTGCTATGTGTGTGTTTACGTGGTGTCCCGCTTTGAGGATGCGGTTTTGGGCTCTTTTTCGACTTTTTTGCCAAGTTGTCGAAGTTTTGTAAACCGGGCGATAACTCTGCCTTCATATATCTAATCAAGTCCCGTGAAATTATAACGCATGTTCAATACCCACGCGGTGCATGTGTGTGTTTGCGTGGCATCCGGATGGACAATATGGGTTTTGGGGTTTTTTCGCTTTTTTGCCTAAGCAGGCGTAGTTTTGCAACCGGCGATAACTCTCATTTCAGATGTCGTAATCGAGTCCCGTAAGTTTTAACGCTGCGGTTCAATACCCACGCCGTATTATGTAGTTTATGCGTATGTCCGGACGAACGATGCGTAGTTTTGGGCACATTTTCGATTTTTACCGTTGTTTTCATGAAGTTTTGCAACCGGGCGATAACTCGGCCCATATGTCTAATCGAGTCCCGTAAATTTAACGCTGCGGTTCAATACTTACGCAAAAGCATGTAGCCAGTGTCGTCCGGACGGACGACACGAAGTTTTGGGCTCTTTTTCGCTTTTTGCCGTTGTCGGGCGAAGTTTTGTAAACCGGCGATAACTCTCGCATTCGGATGTTCGGAATCCAATCCCGTAAGTTCTAACGCTGCGGTTCAATACCCACGCAGGTTACATGTGTAGCCAGTATGGCGTCCGGATGGACGATGCGTGTTTTGGGCTCTTTTTCGCTTTTTGCCTAAGTTGTTGGCGTAGTTTTGCAAACCGGGCGATAACCCTGTTCAGATGTCGTAATCGAGTCCCGTAGGTTCTAACGCTGCGGTTCAATACCCACGCGGTGCCATGTGTGTAGCTATGCGGCGTCCGGACCGGACGATGCGGTTTTGGCTTTTTTTCGCTTTTTGCCCAAGAGTTGGCGAAGTTTTGTAAACCGGGCGATAACTCTGGGCCCATATTTCTAATCGAGTCCCGTAAGTTCTAACACGGTTCAATACCCACGCCATGTGCTATGTGTATGTTTCATGCGGTGTCCTGGACGACGATGCGGGTTTAGGCTCTTTTTCTAAGATTTTGCCCAAGTGTTGGCGTAGTTTTACAACCAGGCGATAACCCCTGGCCTCTCAGATGTCGTAATCGAGTCCCGTGAGGTTCTAACACGCGGTTCAATACCCACGCAGCGTTATGTGTGTGTTTCGCGCGGCATCCGGATCTGACGATGTGGGTTTTGATCTCTTTTTCGCTGCTTTTGCCTGTTGTTGGCAAGTTTTGCAAACCGGGCGATAACTCCTGGCCTCGTGATGTCGCCTCAATACCTACGCTGGTATATGTGTGTGTTTGCATGGTGTCCGCATAAACGATGCGTGTTTTGGGCTCTTTTTCGCTTTTTGCCTAAGATCGGGCGAAGTTTTGCAACCAGGCGATAACTTGGTCTTCGTGATGTCTGGAATCGAGTCCCGTAAGTTCTAACACGTGTTCAATACCCACGCGGTGCTATGTGTGTGTTTGCGCGGGCGTCCTACCGAGGATGCGGGTTTTGGGCTCTTTTTTCGACTTTTTGCCAAGTTGTCGGGCGTAGTTTTGCAACCGGGCGATAACTCTGGCCTCCAGATGTCTCAATCGAGTCCGTGTAAGTTCTAACGCTGCGGTTCAATACCCACACGGTGCTATGTGTGTTTACGTTTGCGCATCCGCATCGACGATACGGGTTTCGTGGCTCTTTTTTGGTTTTTTCCTGTTGTCAGCGTAGTTTTGCAAACAGGCGTATAACTCGATCTCCGTATGTCGTAATCCAACCCGCACCTTCTAACGTGCAGTGTTCAATACCCACGCAAAGGTTATGTGTGTAGCTTGCATGGCGCCCGCATTGATGACGATGCGTGTTTTGGGGACTTTTTAGTTTTTGCCCAAGTGTCGGGCGTAGTTTTGCAACCGGGCGATAACCTGGCTTCACGATGTCGAATCGAGTCTCGTAAGTTCTAATGCATGTTCAATACCCACGCGGTGCTATGTGTGTGTTTGCGCATGCCTCGGACGGATGATGCGGTTTTGGCCTCTTTTTCGCTTTTTTTTGCCCAAGAGTTGTCTTAGTTTTGTAAACCAGCGATAACTCGCCACCGATTTTAATCGAGTCCCATAAATTCTAACGCGGTTCAATACCCACGTGGTGCTACGTGTAGAGTTTGTGTGTCGTCCTGATGGACGACACGGTTTTGGGCTCTTTTTCGCTTTTTGCCTAAGTTGTTGGTGAGTTTTACAAACGGGCGATAACTCTGGCTCCGTGATGTCGGAATCCAATCCCGTAAGTTCTAACGCTGCGGTCTAATACCTAATCGCTGTTATGTGTGTGTGTTTGCATGGCGTCCGGACGCACGATGCGGTGTTTTGGGCTCTTTTTCGCTTTTTTACCGGCAAGGTCATGAAGTTTTGCAACCGGGCGATAACTCTATTTCGATGTCGAATCAGTCTCAGAAGTTCTAACGCTGCAAAGCATGTGGTAGTTTATGCGGCGTCCGGACGGACGATGCGGTTTTGACCTCTTTTTCGCTTTTTGCCTAAGAGTTGGCGAAGTTTTGTAAACCGCGCGATAACTCATCAGATTTTAATCGAGTCCCGTAAGTTCTAACATCGTGTTCAATACCCACGCACGGCTATGTGTATGTTTTGCAAGGTGGTGTCCGATGGACGGCGCGGGTTTGGGCTCTTTTTCGCTTTTTTGCCCAAGTGTCGGGTAATTTAGAAACTCAGGCGCGTTAACCCGATCTCTCAGATGTCGTAATCGAGTCCCGTAAGTTCTAACACGTGTTCAATACCCACGCGGTGCATGTGTGTGTTTGCGTGGCATCCGGAAGGACGGCGTGGGTTTTGGGCTCTTTTTCGCTTTTTTGCCCGTTGTGTTGGCGAAGTTTTGCAACGGGATAACCTTGGCCCGATGCCTCAATCGAGTCCCCAGAAGTTCTAACGCTGCGGTTCAATACCCACGCAAAGATTATGTGTGTGTTTGTGATGGCGTCCGGACCGACGATGCGGTTTTGGGCTCTTTTTCGCTTTTTGCCGCTTGTTGTGGCGAAGTTTTGCAACCGGGCGATAACTCTTGCCTCCGTGATGCTCTGGAATCGAGTCCCCAGAAGTTCTAACGCTGCGGTTCAATACCTACACGGGCGCTTATGTGTGTTTTATGTATGTCCGGACCATAACACGGTTTTGGGCTCTTTTTCGCTTTTTTGCGGTTGGGCGGTAGTTTTGCAACCTGGCGATAACTCTGGCCTCAGATGTCGCTTAATACCTACGCCAGTTATGTGTGTGTTTGCATGGTGTCCGGATTTAACGATGCGTGTTTTGGGCTCTTTTTTCAATTTTTTGCCTAAGATTGGGCGTAGTTTTGCAACCGGGCGATAAGTCTGCCTTCAGATGTCTGGAATCGAGTCCCGTAAGTTGTAACGCATGTCTAATACCTACACGGTGCTATGTGTGTTTGCGTGGCGTCCTACCGACGACGCGGGCTTTGGGTTCTTTTTCGACTTTTTGCCTAAGTTGTCATGTAGTTTTTCAAACCGGCAATAACTCTGGCCTCCGTGTCGGAATCGAGTCCCGTAAGTTCTAACGCGGTTCAATACCTACACGGTGCATATGTGTGTGTTTGCGTGGCGCCCGGATTTGACGACACGGTTTTGGGCTCTTTTTCGCTTTTTGCCAAATTGTGGCGAAGTTTTGCAAACCTGGCGATAACTCTGGCCTCCGATGTCTAATCCAATCCCGTAAGTTCTAACGCTGTTCAATACCCACGCAGCAGTTATGTGTATGTTTGCATGGCGCCCGACCGATTTATGCGGGGTTTTTGGCTCTTTTCGCTTTTTTGCCTTAAGTTGGCGGGCGAAGTTTTGTAACCCGGCGATAACTCTGCCTCCGTATGTCTAATCGAGTACCGTAAGTTCTAACGCTGCGGTTCAATACCTACACGGTGCATATGTGTGGTTTGCATGGCGTCCGGAAGGACGACACGGGTTTTGGGCTCTTTTTCGCATTTTGCCCAAGTTGTCATGCGTAGTTTTGCAACCGGGCGATAACTCTGGCCTCCGATGTCGTAATCGAGTTCCGTGAAGTTCTAACACGCGGTTCAATATACCTACGCTGCTATGTGTGTGTTTCCATGGTATCCCGGATTTAACGATGCGTGTTTTGGGCTCTTTTTCGCTTTTTTCAAGATCGGGCGTAGTTTTGTAAACCGGGAGATAACTCTGCCTTCAGATGTCGGAATCGAGTCCCGTAAGTTCTAACACGTGTTCAATATCTACGCGGTGCTATGTGTGTGTTTGCGGGCGCCCCGCCTCGACGATGCGCGGGTTTTGGGCTCTTTTTCGACTTTTTCAGATGTTGTCATGAAGTTTTGCAACCTGGCGGATGACTCTTCAGAGATATCTAATCAAGTCCCGTAAGTTATAACGCTGTGTTCAATACCCACGCTGTTATGTGTGTGTTTGCATGGCATCCCGGATGTAAGATACGGGTTTTGGGCTTTTTTTCGTTTTTTGCTCAAGTTGTCATGTAGTTTTGTAAACCGGGCGATAACTCTGCCTTCGTGATGTCGTAATCGAGTCTCGTAAGTTTTAACGTTGTTCAATACCCACGCTGGTGCTATGTGTGTGTTCGCGTGGCGTCCGGACAAACGACAAGTTTTGGGCTCTTTTTCGCCAGATAAGTCGCGGCCGCTTTAAACCTGGCGATAACTCTGGCTTCACGATGTCGATTCGAGTCCCGTAAGTTCTAACGCGGTTCAATACCCACGTGGTACTATGTGTGTGTTTATGTATGCTCGGACGGACGATGCGGGTTTTGGCCTCTTTATCGGCTTTTTGCCTAAAAGTTCATAGTAGTTTTGTAACCGGGCGATAACTCCGGCCTCCAGATGTTTAATCGAAGTCCCGTGAATTTAACGCTGCGGTTCAATACCTACGTGGTGCTATTTGTGTGTTTGTGTTAGTCCGGACGGACGACGCGGTTTTGGATTTTTTTTCTTTTGCCAAGTTCGGGCGAAGTTTTGTAACCAGGCGATAACTCTTAGCCTCCGTCTCGTCGGAATCGAGTCCCGTAAGTTCTAACACGCGGTTCAATACCTACGCGGCTATGTGTCTGCTTATGCGGGCGTCCTACCGACGATGCGGGTTTTTGGCTCTTTTTCGCTTTTTTGCCTGTTGTCACGGGCGTGTTTTTGCAGAACCGGGCGATAACTTGCCTCCGATGCTCGGAATCGAGTCCCAGAAGTTCTAACGCGGTCAAATACCTACGCGACATTATCTCAGAGCATGCGGGCATCCCGGACGGACGATGTGTGTTTTGGGCTCTTTTTCGATTTTTTGGCTTAAGTTTTCGCGAAGTTTAGCTAATCGGGCGATAACTCTGGCCTCCGATGTCAAAATTGAGTCCCAGAGTTCTAACGCAGATGTAATACATACGCTAGCATATGTGTTTGTTTGCATGGCGCCCGGACAAACGACACGGGTTTTGGGCTTTTTTCGCTTTTTTCCCAAGAGTCATGAAGTTTTGCAACCAGCGATAACTCTGGCTCCGTGATGTCGTAATCGAGTCCCGTAAGTTCTAACGCGGTGTAATACCTACCCTTGCTATGTGTGTTTTACGGCATCCGGACGGGACGATGTTAGTTTGGGCTCTTTTTTCGCTTTTTGCCCAAGTGTTAACGTAGTTTTGTTAATCGGGCGATAACTCTGGCTCCGTGATGCCTCAATCGAGTCCCGTAAGTTCTAATGCGTTGTTCAGTACCCACGCGGTGTTATGTGGGTAGCCATAGTCCGAACGGACGATGCGGTTTTCGCCTTTTTTCGCTTTTTTGCCAAGTTGTTATGAAGTTTCAGCAACACGGGCGATAACCTGGCCTTCAGATTTCAAAATCGAAGTCCAATAAGTTCTAACGCTGCAGATAATACCCACGCGGCATATGTGTGTTTGCATGGCGATGGACGGACGATGCGGTTTTGGGCTCTTTTTCGCTTTTTGCCCAAGTTGTCGCGTAGTTTTGCAAACCAGCGATAACCTGGCCTCCGTGATGTCGTAATCGAGTCCCGTAAGTTCTAAAGCTTGTTCAATACCCACGCGGTGCTATGTGTGTGTTTTCATGGCGCCCGAACTGGACGACACGGTTTTGGGCTCTTTTTTCGTTTTTTGCCTTAAGTTGTCGGGCGAAGTTTTGCAACCGGGCGATAACTCTGGCTCGTGATGCCTTAATCGAGTCCCGTAAGTTCTAACTGCGGTTCAATACCCACACGGTGCTATGTGTGTAGTTTGTATGGCGTCCTAAGGCGACGATATGTGTTTTGGGCTCTTTTTAGTTTTTTGCTTGTTGTCGGGTAAGTTTTGCAACCGAGATAACCTTGCCTCCGTATGCCTGAAACCAATCCTCGTAAGTTCTAACGCTGTTCAATACCCACGGTGGCATGTGTGTGTGTTTTATGTATGCCTTGGACGACGATGCGGTGTTTTGGGCTCTTTTTCGCTTTTTTTGTTGTTGGGCGTAGTTTTGCAACCCGGCGATAACTCTGGCCTCCCAGATGTCTAATCGAGTCCCGTAAGTTCTAACGCTGTGGTTCAATACCTACACAGACTATGTGTAAGTTTACGGGCGCCCGCACGGACGATACGGGTTTCGGGCTCTTTTTTCGGTTTTTTTTCGTTGTCATGAAGTTTTGCAAACCGGGCGATAACTCGATCTCCGATGTCGTAATCCAACCCGTAACTTCTAACGTAGTGTTCAATACCCACGCAAAGGTTATGTGTGTAGCTTGCATGGCGCCTGCACGGACGATGCAGTGTTTTGGGCAATTTTTTAGTTTTTTGCCAAGTTGGTCGTAGTTTTGTAAACCGGCGATAACTCTGGCTTCACGATGTCGAATTGAGTCCCGTAAGTTCTAAATGCATGTCTAATACCTATGCGGTGCTATGTGTGTGTTTGCGTATGCCTTGACGGACGATGCGGGTTTTGGCCTCTTTTTTTCGCTTTTTGCCCAAGAGTTGTTTAGTTTTGTAAACCGGGCGATAACTGGGCCTCCAGATTTCGTAATCGAAGTCCCGTAAGTTCTAACACACGTTCAATACCCACGCGGCATATGTGTATGTTTCATGCGTGGTGTCCCGACGGACGATGCGGGTTTGGGCTCTTTTTTCGCTTTTTTGCCCAAGTTGTCGGGCGAAGTTTTACAAACCAGACGATAACCCTTGGCCTCTCAGATGTCGAATCGAATCCCGTAAGTTCTAACACGGTTCAATACCCACGCCGTGATATGTGTGTTTTGCGTGACATCCGGACTCGATCGGCGTGGGTTTTGGTCTTTTTCGCTTTTTGCCTAAGTTGTCGGGCGTAGTTTTGCAACCTGGCGATAACTCTCACCGATGTTTTAATCCAATCCCGTAAGTTCTAACGCTGCGGTTCAATACCTACGAGTGCTATGTGTGTAGTTTGAATGGCGTCCGACGGACGACGATGCGTGTTTTGGGCTCTTTTTCGCTTTTTTTGCCTGTTGTTGCGAAGTTTTGTAAACCGGGCGATAACTCCTGGCTTTTCAGATGTCGTAATCGAGTCCCGTAAGTTCTAACGCAGGTCTAATACCCACGCGGGTACTATGTGTGTTTATGTATGCGCCCAGACGACGATTCGGTTTTGGCCTCTTTTTTCGTTTTTGCCCAAGAGTCATGAAGTTTTGTAAACCGGGCGATAACTCGCTCAGATTTTAATCGAGTCCCGTGAAGTTCTAACACGGTTCAATACCTCACGCGGTGCTATGTGTATGTTTGCGTGGTGTCCGGATTTAACGATGCGTGTTTTGGGGCTCTTTTTCGCTTTTTGCCTAAGATCGGGCGAAGTTTTGTAAACCGGGCGATAACTCTCAGATTCAGATGTTTCAAGATCGAGTCCCGTAAGTTCTAACACGTGTCTAATACCTACGCGGTGCTATGTGTGTGTTTACGTGGTGTCCGGCTTGAGGATGCGTGTTTTGGGCTCTTTTTCGACTTTTTGCCTAAGTGTTGGCGAGTTTTGCAAACTGGGCGATAACTCGGTCTTCATATATCGGAATCAAGTCCCGTAAATTATAACGCATGTCTAATACCTACGCGGTGCTATGTGTGTGTTTGCGTGGCATCCGGATGGACAATATGGGTTTTGGGCTTTTTTCGCTTTTTTTGCCTGGCAGGCGAAGTTTTGCAAACTCGGCGATAACTCTGGCCTTCAGATGTCGTAATCGAGTCCCGTAAGTTTTAACGCTGCGGTTCAATACCCACGCGTACTATGTAAGTTTTTATGCGGCGCGTCCGGATTTAACGATGCGTAGTTTTTGGGCACATTTTCGGATTTTTACCTGTTGCTTTCATGAAGTTTTGCAAACCGGGCGATAACTCGGCCTATATGTTCTAATCGAGTCCCGTAAATTTAACGCTGCGGTTCAATACTTACGTGAAAGCTATGTAGTAAGCCAGGTGTCGTCCGGACGGACGACACGAAGTTTTGGGCTCTTTTTCGCTTTTTTGCCTGTTGTCGGGCGTAGTTTTGCAACCTGGCGATAACTCATCCCGTGATGTCTAATCCAATCCCGTAAGTTCTAACGCTGGTCTAATACCCACGCAGTACATATGTGTAGTTTGCATGGCGCCCGGATGGACGATGCGTGTTTTGGGCTCTTTTTCGCTTTTTTGCCTGTTGTCATGTAGTTTTGCAACCGGGCGATAACCTTGTTCAGATGTCGTAATCGAGTCCCAGAGGTTCTAACGCGGTTCAATACCCACGCGGTGCCATGTGTGTAGCTTATGCGGGCGTCCGGACGACGACGCGGGTTTTGGCTTTTTTCGGTTTTTGCCCAAGAGTGGCGTAGTTTTGTAAACCTGGCGATAACTCGGCCCATATTTTCGGAATCGAGTCCCGTAAGTTCTAACACGTGTTCAATACCCACGCGGTGCTATGTAGGTATGTTCAATATGGTGTCCGGACGGACGATGCGGGTTTAGGCTCTTTTTTCGCATTTTGCAAGTTGTCGGGCGTAGTTTTACAAACCAGCGATAACTCGGCCTCTCAGATGTCGTAATCGAGTCCCGAGGTTCTAACACGCGGTTCAATACCCACGCAAAGGCTATGTGTGTGTTCATGCGGCATCCGGACTCGACGATGGGTTTTGATCTCTTTTTCGCTGCTTTGTAAGTGTTGGCAAGTTTTGCAAATCGGCGATAACTCTGGCCTCCAGATGTCGTTTCAATACCCACGCTGTATATGTGTGTGTTTGCATGGTGTCCGCATAAACGATGTGTTTTGGGCTTTTTTTTCGCTTTTTTCAAGATCGGGCGTAGTTTTGCAACCAGCGATAACTTGGTCTTCGTGATGCCTAATCGAGTCCCGTAAGTTCTAACACGTGTTCAATACCCACGCGGTGCTATGTGTGTGTTTATGCATGGCGTCCTACCGAGGATGCGGGTTTTGGGCTCTTTTTTCGACTTTTTGCCTAAGTTGTGGCGTAGTTTTGCAAACCGGGCGATAACTCTGGCTCGTACGATGCTCAATCGAGTCCCGTAAGTTCTAACGCTGCGGTTCAATACCCACACGGGCATATGTGTGTTTACGGCGCCCGCATCTCGGACGACACGGTTTCGGGCTCTTTTTTGGTTTTTTCCTAAGTTGGGCGAAGTTTTGCAAACAGTATGCGATAACTCGATCTCCGTATGTCGTAATCCAATCCCTGCATCTTCTAACGTGTTCAATACCCACGCAGCGTTATATGTGTAGCTTGTATGGCGCCCGCATTTTGACGATGCGGTGTTTTGGGGACTTTTTAGTTTTTTTGCCCAAGGTTGTCAAGCGTAGTTTTGCAAACCGGGCGATAACCTCTACCACGATGTCGTAATCGAGTCTCGTAAGTTCTAATGCATGTTCAATACCCACGCGGTGCTATGTGTGTTTTGCATGCTCGGACGGATGATGCGTTTTGGCCTCTTTTTTTCGCTTTTTGCCTCAAGAGTTGTCTAGTTTTGTAAACCAGCGATAACTCGCCCCGATTTTAATCGAGTCCCATAAATTCTAACGCTGCGGTTAATACCCACGTGGTGCTATGTGTAGAGTTTTTTGTGTCGTCCGGATGGACGATACGGTTTTGGGCTCTTTTTTTTCGCTTTTTGCCTAAGTCACAGTGTAGTTTTACAACCTGGCGATAACTCTGGCTCCGTGATGTCTAATCCAACCCGTAAGTTCTAACGCGGTTCAATACCTAATCAAGCATGTGTGTGTTTGCATGGCGTCCGGATTGCATCGACGTGTGTTTTGGGCTCTTTTTCGCTTTTTTACCTGTTGTTGGCGAAGTTTTGCAAAACCGGGCGATAACCCTATTTTCAGATGTCGTAATCGAGTCTCAGAAGTTCTAACGCTGCGGTGTTATGTGGTGTAGCTATGTATGTCCGGACGGACGATGCGGGTTTTGACCTCTTTTTCGCTTTTTTGCTCAAGAGTGGCGAAGTTTTGTAAACCGCGCGATAACTCTTCAGATTTCTGAATCGAGTCCCGTAAGTTCTAACACGGTTCAATACCCACGCGGCTGCATGTGTATGTTTATGCGGTGTCCGGATGGACGGCGCGGGTTTGGGCTCTTTTTCGCTTTTTTGCCCAAGTGTTGTCGCGAATTTTAGAAACTAGGCGTTAACCCGATCTCTCAGATGTCGTAATCGAGTCCCGTAAGTTCTAACACGGTTCAATACCCACGCCGGGCTATGTGTGTGTTTGCGTGGCATCTGGAAGGACGATGTGGGTTTTGGGCTCTTTTTTCGCTTTTTTGCAAGTTGTTGGCGTAGTTTTGCAACGGGATAACTCGGCTCTCATGATGTCTAATCGAGTCCCGTAAGTTCTAACGCTGCGGTTCAATACCCACGCGAAGATTACGTGTGTGTTTCAGATGGCGTCCGGACCGACGGCGCGGGTTTTGGGCTCTTTTTTTCGTTTTTTGCTTGCTGTTGTCATGAAGTTTTGTAAACCGGGCGATAACTCTGCCTCCGTGATGTCTGAATCGAGTCCCGTAAGTTCTAACGCTGCGGTTCAATACCCACACGGCGCTATGTGTGCAGAAAGCATGGATGTCCGTCCGGACCGACAACACGGTTTTGGGCTCTTTTTCGCTTTTGCTTAAGTTGTTATGAAGTTTTGCAAACCGGGCGATAACTCTTCTCCTCCAGATGTCGCTTAATACCTACGCAGTTATGTGTGTGTTTGTATGGTGTCCGGATTTAACGATGCGGTGTTTTGGGCTCTTTTTCAATTTTTTTGCCTAAGATTACGGCGTAGTTTTGCAAACCGGGCGATAAGTCGGTTCGATGTCGGAATCGAGTCCCGTAAGTTGTAACGCATGTCTAATACCTACACTTGCTATGTGTGTGTTTCGTGGCGTCCTACCGACGATGCGCTTTTGGGTTCTTTTTTCGACTTTTTGCCCAAGTTGTTGGGCGTAGTTTTTCAACCGGGCAATAACTCTGGCCTCCGTGATGTCGGAATCGAGTCCCGTAAGTTCTAACGCGGTTCAATACCTACACGGTGCTATGTGTGTGTTTGCGTATGCGCCCTGACGGACGACACGGTTTTGGGTTTTTCGCTTTTTGCCAAATCAGGCGAAGTTTTGCAACCGGGCGATAACTCTGGCCTCCGTGATGCTTCAATCCAATCCCGTAAGTTCTAACGCTGCGGTTCAATACCCACGCGTTATGTGTATGTTTGCATGGCGCCCGCATCGATTTACGCGAAGCTTTTTGGCTCTTTTTTCGTTTTTGCCTTTGTGGGGCGAAGTTTTGTAAACCGGACGATAACTCTGGCCTCCGTGATGTCTAATCGAAAATCAGAAGTTCTAACGCGCGGTTCAATACCTACACGGTGCTATGTGTGGTAGCTTGCATGGCGTCCTGGCGACGACACGGTTTTGGGCTCTTTTTCAAGATTTTGCCCAAGTTGTCATGAAGTTTTGTAAACCGGGCGATAACTCTGGCTCGTGATGTCGTAATCGAGTTCGTAAGTTCTAACACGGTTCAATACTACCTACGCCAGGTTATATGTGTGTTTCCATGGTATCCCGGATTTAACGATGGTGTTTTGGGCTTTTTTCGCTTTTTTTGCTCAAGATCGGCGTAGTTTTGTAAACCGGGAGATAACTCTATTTTCAGATGTTCGGAATCGAGTCCCGTAAGTTCTAACACGTGTTCAATATCTACGCGTGCTACGTGTGTGTTTGCGGTGCCCCGCTCGACGGCGCGGTTTTGGGCTCTTTTTTGACTTTTTGCATATGTTGTCATGAAGTTTTGCAAACCGGCGATGGCGACTCGGCCTTCGATATCGGAATCAAGTCCCGTAAGTTATAACGCTGTTCAATACCTACGCTGTTATGTGTGTGTTTGCATGGCATCCGGACGTAAGATACGGGTTTTGGGTTTTTTTTCGTTTTTTGCCTGTTGTCGCGTAGTTTTGCAACCGGCGATAACTCGTCTTCGCATGTCGTAATCGAAGTCTCGTAAGTTTTAACGCTGTTCAATACCCACGCTGTGCTATGTGTGTGTTTGCGGCGTCCTGGACAAACGATACAAGTTTTGGGCTCTTTTTTCGCAGACAGATAGTTGTTTCGCCGGGCTTTGGTAAACCGGGCGATAACTCCTGGCATTCACGATGTCGATTCGAGTCCCGTAAGTTCTAACGCGTGTCTAATACCTACGTGGTACTATGTGTGTGTTTATGTGGCGTTCGGACGGACGATGCGGGTTTTGGCCTCTTTATCGGCTTTTTGCCTAAAAGTTGGCGAGTTTTGTAAACTGGGCGATAACTCAGCCCAGATGTCGGAATCGAGTCCCCAGAATTTAACGCGGTTCAATACCCACGTGGTGCTATTTGTGTGTTTGTGTTGTGTCCCGGACGGACGACGCGGTTTTGGGATTTTTTTTTTTCGCCAAGTTGTCATGAAGTTTTGTAAACCAGGCGATAACTCGCCTCCCCGCTTTAATCGAGTCCCGTAAGTTCTAACACGGTTCAATACCTACGCGGTGCTATGTGTCCGCTTATGGGCGTCCTACCGACGATGCGCGGTTTTTGGCTCTTTTTTCGCCTTTACGGTTATGTCGTGCGAGTTTGTGAAACTGGCGATAACTCTGGCTTCAGATGTCTCAATCGAGTCCCGAAGTTCTAACGCTGTCAAATACCTACGCGACATTATCTGGTGGTTTGCGTGGCATCCGGACGCGACGATGCGGTGTTTTGGGCTCTTTTTCGATTTTTGCCTAAGTTTTCATGAAGTTTAGCCAATCGGGCGATAACTCTGGCCTCAGATGTCAAAATTGAGTCCCAGAGTTCTAACGCCAGATGTAATACATACGCAGCGGTTATGTGTTTGTTTGCATGGCGCTCGGACAAACGACACGGGTTTTGGGCTCTTTTTCGCTTTTTTCCCAAGAGTCATGAAGTTTTGTAAACCAGGCGATAACCTGGCCTCAGATGCGTAATCGAAGTCCCGTAAGTTCTAACGCTGTGTAATACCTACCTCTTGGCATGTGTGTTTTTACGCGGCATCCCGGACGGACGATGTTAGTTTGGGCTCTTTTTTTTTCGCTTTTTGCCCAAGTGTTAACGTAGTTTTGTTAATCTGGCGATAACTCGGCTCGAGATGCTCAATCGAGTCCCGTAAGTTCTAATGCGTGTTCAGTACCCACGCTGTATATGTGGTAGCCAGATAGCGTCCGAATCCGACGACGCGGGTTTTCGGGTTTTTTTTCGGCTTTTTGCCTGTTAATGAAGTTTTGCAACACGGGCGTATAACTCTGGCCTTCGATTTCAAAATCGAGTCCAATAAGTTCTAACGCTGCGGTATAATACCCACGGTGCTATATGTGTGTGTTTGTATGGCGATGGATCTGGACGATGCGGGTTTTGGGCTCTTTTTTCGCTTTTTTGCCCAAGTTGTTGGCGTAGTTTTGCAACCAGGCGATAACTCTGGTCTCCAGATGTCGTAATCGAGTCCCGTAAGTTCTAAAGCTTGTTCAATACCCACGCTGTGCTATGTGTGTTTTCATGACGCCCGAACGGACGACACGGTTTTGGGCTCTTTTTCGCTTTTTTGCCTTTTGTTGGCGAAGTTTTGTAAACCTGGCGATAACTCGTCTCCGATGTCGGAATCGAAGTCCCGTAAGTTCTAACGCTGCGGTCAATACCTACACGGTGCTATGTGTGTAGTTTGTATGATGTCCTAAGGACGATATGTGTTTTGGGGCTCTTTTTTTCGCATTTTGCCCAAGTTGTCATGAAGTTTTATGAATCGGGCGATAACTTGGTCTCCGTGATGTCGTAATCGAAGTTCCGTAAGTTCTAACACGTTGTTCAATACCTACTGGGCTATGTGTGTGTTTCCATGGTATCCGGATTTAACGATGTGTGTTTTGGGCTCTTTTTCGCTTTTTTTGCTCCCAAGATTGGCGAAGTTTTGCAAACCGGGAGATAACTCTTGGTCAGATGTCGGAATCGAGTCCCGTAAGTTCTAACACGTGTTCAATATCTACGCGTGCATGTGTGTGTTTGCGTATGCCCCGCCTCGACGATGCGGTTTTGGGCTTTTTTTTCGACTTTTTGCGATAAAGTTGTCAAGCGAAGTTTTCATAAACCAGGGCGATAACTCGTCTTCGATATCTAATCAAGTCCCGTAAGTTATAACGCTGTTCAATACCCACGCTGCTGTTATGTGTGTGTTTGCATGGCATCCAATGCATTTATATGCGGGTTTTGGGCTTTTTTTCGCTTTTTGCTTAAGTTGTCTGGCGCGAAGTTTTGCAACCTGGGCGATAACTTGCCTTCGCGATGTCGTAATCGAGTCCCGTAAGTTTTAACGCTTGTTCAATACCCACGCGTGCTATGTGTGTGTGTTTGCGTGGCGTCCGACAAACGATGCGAAGTTTTGGGCTCTTTTTTCGGCCAGATAGTTGCTTACCAGCTTTTGTAAACCGGGCGATAACTCCTGGCTTTCACGATGTCGATTCGAGTCCCGAAGTTCTAACGCTGCGGTTCAATACCCACGCGGGTACTATGTGTGTTTATGTGGCGCTCGGACGGACGATGCGGTTTTGGCCTCTTTATCGGCTTTTTGCCTAAAAGTCGGGCGAAGTTTTGTAAACCGGGCGATAACTCGCCCAGATGTTTGAATCGAGTCCCGTGAATTTAACGCGGTTCAATACCCACGCGGTGCTATTTGTGTGTTTGTGGTTAGTCCGGACGGACGACGCGGGTTTTGAGATTTTTTTTTTTTTGCCTGTTGTCATGAAGTTTTGCAACCAAAGCGATAACTCAAAGGTCCAGATGCCTAATCGAGTCCCGTAAGTTCTAACACGGTTCAATACCCACGCGTGCTATGTGTCTCGCTTATGTATGTCCGCCCCGACGATGCGGGTTTTGGGCTCTTTTTCAAATTTTTTGCCAAGTTGTTGCTGTGCGCGAGCCAACCCGGGCGATAACTCTTGCTCCAGATGCCTAATCGAGTCCCAGAAGTTCTAACGCTGTTAAATACCTACGCGATACTATCCGTGGTTTGCGTGACATCCGGACGGACGACGATGTGTTTTGGGCTCTTTTTCGATTTTTGCCTTAAGTTTTTATGAAGTTTAGCTAATCGGGCGATAACTCTGGCCTCGTGATGTCAAATTGAGTCCCGTAAGTTCTAACGCTGCAGGTAATACATACGCAGGTTATGTGTTTGTTTGCATGGCGCCCGACAAACGACACGGGTTTTTTGGGCTCTTTTTCGCTTTTTTCCCAAGAGTTGGCGAAGTTTTGCAAACCAGGCGATAACTTGGCCTCGTGATGTCGTAATCGAGTCCCGTAAGTTCTAACGCGCGGTGTAATACCCTCGGCGCATGTGTGTTTTTACGCGGCATCCCGGACGGACGATGTTAGTTTGGGCTCTTTTTTCGATTTTTGCCCGTTGTTAACGAAGTTTTGCTAATCGGCGATAACCTGGCCTCCGTGATGCTCAATCGAGTCCCGTAAGTTCTAACGCTGTTCAGTACTTCCACGCGGTTATATGTGGTAACAGCATAGCGTCCGAACGGACGATGTGGTTTTCGCTTTTTTCGCTTTTGGTTAAGTTGTTAGCCGTAGTTTTACAACATGGGCGATAACTCGGCCTTCAGATTTCGTAATCGAGTCCAATAAGTTCTAACGCGCAGAGCAATACCCACGCGCGGCATGTGTGTTTGTATGGCGACGGATTCGACGATGCGGGTTTTGGGCTCTTTTTCGGCTTTTTGCCCAAGTGTTGGCGAGTTTTGCAAACTAGGCGATAACTCGGTCTCCGTATGTCAGAATCGAGTCCCGTAAGTTCTAAAGCTTGTCTAATACCTACGCGGTGCTATGTGTGTGTTTTCATGGCGTCTGAACGGACGATACGGGTTTTGGGCTCTTTTTCGGTTTTTTGCCTTAAGTGTTGGTAAGTTTTGCAACCTGGCGATAACCTGCCTCCAGATGTTTGAATCGAAGTCCCGTAAGTTCTAACGCTGGTCTAATACCTACACGGTGGCATGTGTGTAGCTTGCATGGCGTCCTAAGGACGATATGTGTTTTGGGCTCTTTTTTCAGATTTTGCCCAAGTTGTTGGCGTAGTTTTGCAAACCGGCAATAACTCTGGTTGCCTCCAGATGCCTGAATCGAGTCCCGTAAGTTCTAACGCTGCGGTTAATACCTACACGGTGCTATGTGTGTTTATGCGGGTGTCCGGACTCCGGACGACACGGGTTTTGGGCTCTTTTTTTTCGCTTTTTGCCAAATGTGGCGTAGTTTTGCGAACCTGGCGATAACTCTTGGCTCCCAGATGTTCGGAATCCAACCCCGAAGTTCTAACGCTGCGGTTCAATACCCACGCAAGGTTATGTGTATGTTTGCATGGCGCCCGCACCGACGACGCGGGTTTTTGGCTCTTTTTCGCTTTTTTGCTTTGTTGTTGGCGAAGTTTTGCAACCCGGCGATAACTCTGGCCTCCGTGATGTCGAATCGAGTACCGTAAGTTCTAACGCTGCGGTTCAATACCTACACGTGCTATGTGTGTGTTTGCATGGCGTCCTAAGGACAATACGGGTTTTGGGCTCTTTTTCAGATTTTGCCTGTTGTTGTCATGTAGTTTTGCAACCGGGCGATAACTCTGGCTCCGTGATGTCGAATCGAGTTCCGTAAGTTCTAACACGGTTCAATACCTACGCCAGCTGCGTGTGTGTTTCCATGGTATCCGGACGCAACGATGCGGTGTTTTGGGCTTTTTTCGCTTTTTTGCCCAAGATCGCGTAGTTTTGTAAACCGGAGATAACTCTTGCCTTTCAGATGCGGAATCGAGTCCCGTAAGTTCTAACACGGTTCAATATCTACGCTATATGTGTGTTTGCGGGCGCCCCGCCTCGACGTACGCGGTTTTGGGCTCTTTTTTCGACTTTTTTCAGATAAGTTGTCATGAAGTTTTGTAAATCGATGGCGACGACTCTGGTTTTCAGATATCTGGAATCAAGTCCCGGTTATAACGCTGCGGTTCATTACCCACGCTGCTGTTATGTGTGTGTTTGCATGGCATCCCAATGTAAGATACGGGTTTTGGGCTTTTTTCGCTTTTTTGCCTGTTGTCATGAAGTTTTGCAATCGGCGATAACCCGGCCTTCGTGATGTCGAATCGAGTCTCGTAAGTTTTAACGCGCTGTTCAATACCTACGCGGCTATGTGTGTTTATGCGGGCGTCCTGGACAAACGATGCAAGTTTTGGGCTTTTTTCGCTTTTTATAAGTTGCTTTACGCTTTGGTAAACCGGGCGATAACTCATTTACGATGTCGATTCGAGTCCCGTAAGTTCTAACGCGGTCTAATACCCACGCGGTACTACGTGTGTGTTTATGTATGCCTCGGACGGACGATGCGGTTTTGGCCTCTTTATCGGCTTTTTGCCTAAAAGTCATGTAGTTTTGTAAACCTGGCGATAACTCGCCAGATAGTCTAATCGAAGTCCCAGAATTTAACGCTGCGGTCTAATACCCACGTGGTGCTATTTGTGTGTTTGTGTTGTGGTCCGGACGGACGGCGCGGTTTTGGGATTTTTTTTTCTTTTTGCACGGTTGTCATGAAGTTTTGTAAACCAGCGATAACTCGCCTCCGTCTGGCTTAATCGAGTCCCGTAAGTTCTAACATCGTTGTTCAATACCCACCACGGTGTTATGTGTCCGCTTGCATGGCGTCCTACCGACGATGCGGGTTTTTGGCTCTTTTTCAAATTTTTGCCTTGTTGGTCAAGTGGTTTTGCAACCGGGCGATAACTCTTGCTTCCGATGTCTGGAATCGAAGTCCCGAAGTTCTAACGCGGTCAAATACCTACGCGACACTATCTGTGGTTTATGTGGCATCCCGGACGACGATGCGTGTTTTGGGCTTTTTTTCGATTTTTTGCCTAAGTTTTCATGAAGTTTAGCTAAACTGGCGATAACTTGCTCTCCGATGTCAAAATTGAGTCCCAGAGTTCTAAACGCCAGATGTAATATACATGCTAGCATATGTGTTTGTTTGTATGGCGCCCGGACAAACGACACGGTTTTGGGCTCTTTTTTCGCTTTTTTTCCCAAGAGTCAAGTAGTTTTGTAAACCAGGCGATAACTCTGGCCTCGTGATGTCGTAATCGAGTCCCGTAAGTTCTAACGCTGTGTAATACCCACTGGCGGCTGTGTCTGTTATGGTGGCGTCCGGACGGACGATGCTAGTTTGGGCTCTTTTTCGCTTTTTGCCCAAGTTGTTAACGAAGTTTTGTTAATCGGCGATAACTCTGCTCCGTGATGTTAATCGAGTCCCGTAAGTTCTAACGCTGTTGTTCAGTACTCCACGCGGTACATGTGGTAGCCAGATAGAAGGTCCGAATCCGGACGACGCGGTTTTTTTTCTTTTTTCGCTTTTTTGCCCAAGTGGCAATGTAGTTTTACAACATGGGCGTATAACTCGCGCCTTCGAGATTTTAATCGAGTCCAATAAGTTCTAACGCTGCAGATAATACTCCACGCTGGTACATGTGTGTGTTCGTATGGCGATGGATTCGATCGATGCGGTTTTGGGCTCTTTTTTCGCTTTTTTGCCCAAGTTGTCATGTAGTTTTGCAACCAGGATGATAACTCTTGCCTCCAGATGTCGTAATCGAGTCCCGTAAGTTCTAAAGTTTGTTCAATATACCTACGCCGCTATGCTGTGTGTTTTCATGGCGTCCGAACGGACGACACGGGTTTTGGGCTCTTTTTCTTTTTTTTAAGTGTTGGTAAGTTTTGTAACCGGGCGATAACTCTGGCTCCAGATGCTCTAATCGAGTCCCGTGAAGTTCTAACGCTGCGGTTCAATACCTACACGGTGCTATGTGTGTATGCATATGTCCGGCGACGATACGGGTTTTGGTTCTCTTTTTCAGATTTTGCTTAAGTTGTCATGTAGTTTTGCAACCTGGCGATAACTCTGGCCTCCAGATGTCGTAATCGAAGTTCGAAGTTCTAACACGCGGTTCAATACCTAAGCCGCTATGTGTGTGTTTCCATGGTATCCGGATTTAACGATGCGTGTTTTGGGCTCTTTTTCGCTTTTTTGCCTCAAGATTGGCGTAGTTTTGTAAACCGGAGATAACTCTTTGCCTTCAGATGTCTGAATCGAGTCCCGTAAGTTCTAACACGGTTCAATATCTACGGTGCTATGTGTGTTTTGCGTGGCGCCCCGCCTCGACGATGCGGATTTTGGGCTCTTTTTTCGATTTTTTCAGATAAGTTGTCATGAAGTTTTGCAACCGGGCGATAACTCTGCTTTTCAGATATCGGAATCAAGTCCCGTAAGTTATAACGCTGCGGTTCAATACCCACGCTGCCGCTATGTGTGTTTGCATGGCATCCCAATGCATCGATATGGGTTTTGGGCTTTTTTTTCGCTTTTTGCCAAGTTGTCGGGCGAAGTTTCAAACCGGGCGATAACTCTGGCCTTCGATGTCGTAATCAAGTCCCGTAAGTTTTAACGTTGTTCAATACCCACGCGGTGCTATGTGTGTGTTTGCGTATGTCCGGACAAACGATGCGTAGTTTTGGGCTCTTTTTTGGCTTTTTCAGATAGTTATTTTACCGCTTTGGTAACCGGCGATAACTCTATTTCACGATGTCGATTCGAGTCCCCAGAAGTTCTAACGCTGTTCAATACCCACGCCGGTACTATGTGTGTGTTTATGTATGCTCTGGACGGACGATGCGGGTTTTGGCTCTTTATCGGCTTTTTGTTTAAAAGTCATGTAGTTTTGTAAACCGGGCGATAACTCGGCCTCCAGATGTTCTGAATCGAGTCCCCAGAATTTAACGCGGTTCAATACCTACGTGGTGCTATTTGTGTGTTTGTCAGGTTGTGTCCGGACTGGACGATGCGGTTTTGAGATTTTTTTTTTTTTTTGTCAAGTGTCATGTAGTTTTGCAAACCAGCGATAACTCGTTGTTCAGATGTTCCAATCGAGTCCCGTAGGAAGTTCTAACACGGTTCAATACCTACGCGGTGCTATGTGTCCGCTTTATGTGGGCGTCCTACCGACGATGCGGGTTTTGGGTTCTTTTTTTCAATTTTTTGCCTAAGTTGTTGGCGGTTTTGTAACCGGGCGATAACTCTGGCTCCAGATGTCGGAATCGAGTCCCAGAAGTTCTAACGCTGTGTCAAATACCTACGCGATACTATCTGTGGTTTGCGTGATATCCCATTTCCGGACGATGCGGTGTTTTGGGCTCTTTTTTCATTTTTTACTAAGTTTTGCGAAGTTTAGCTAATCGGGCGATAACTCTGGCCTCCGATGTCGTAAATTGAGTCCCGAAGTTCTAACGCTGTGTAATACATACGCAAAGCAAGGCTATGTGTTTGTTTGCATGGCGTCCGGACAAACGACACGGGTTTTGGGCTCTTTTTTCGCTTTTTCCCAAGAGTCATGGCGTAGTTTTGCAAAACCAGCGATAACCCTGCCTCCGTGATGTCGTAATCGAGTCCCGTAAGTTCTAACGCTGCGGTGTAATACCCACTTTGCATGTGTGTTTTTACGCGGCATCCGGACGGGACGATGCTAGTTTGGGCTCTTTTTCGGATTTTTGCCAAGTTGTTAACGTAGTTTTGCTTAATCGGCGATAACTCTGGCCTCCGTGATGTCTAATCGAGTCCCGTAAGTTCTAACGCTGTTGTTCAGTACCTACGCGTGGTATGTGTGTGATTGCATAGCGTCCGAAACGGGACGATGCGGGTTTTCGCTCTTTTTCGCTTTTTGCCTTGTTACGAAGTTTTACAACACGGGCGTATAACTCTCATTCAGATTTCGTAATCGAGTCCAATAAGTTCTAACGCTGCAGATAATACCCACGCCGGTACATGTGTGTGTTTGCATGGCGATGGATCTCGACGGCGCGGTTTTGGGCTCTTTTTCGCTTTTTGCCCAAGTTGTGGCGAAGTTTTGCAACCAGGCGATAACTCTGGCCTCCGATGTCGTAATCGAGTCCCGTAAGTTCTAAAGCTTGTTCAATACCCACGCGGAAAAGCTATGTGTGTTTTCATGGCGCCCGAATCTGACGACACGGGTTTTGGGCTCTTTTTCGTTTTTTGCCTTAAGTTGTTGGTAAGTTTTAAACCGGCGATAACTCTGGCCTCAGATGTCTGGAATCGAGTCCCGTAAGTTCTAACTGCGGTCTAATACCTACACGGTGGTATATGTGGTAGCCATGCATGTCCGGGAAGGACGACACGGTTTTGGGCTCTTTTTCAAGATTTTGCCTAAGTTGTCATGCGTAGTTTGTAAACCGGCGATAACTCCTTGGCCTCCGTGATGTCGAATCGAGTTCGTAAGTTCTAACACGGTTCAATACCTAAGTCTGCGGGTGTGTGTTTCATGGTATCCGGATTTAACGATGTGTGTTTTGGGCTCTTTTTCGCTTTTTTGCCCAAGACGGCGTAGTTTTTGTAAACCGAGATAACTTTGCCTTCAGATGTTTCAATCGAAGTCCCGTAAGTTCTAACATCGGTTCAATATTCACGCGTGCTATGTGTGTGTTTGCGTATGCCCCGCCTCGATTTACGCGGATTTTGGGCTCTTTTTCGATTTTTGCATGTTGTTATGAAGTTTTGCAAACCGGGCGATAACTCTTGCCTTTTCAGATATCGGAATCAAGTCCCGTAAGTTATAACGCCGCGGTTCAATACCCACGCTGCCGCTATGTGTGTGTTTGCATGGCATCCCAATGCACGATATGGGTTTTGGGCTTTTTTTTCGTTTTTTGCCTCGTTGTCGGGCGAAGTTTTGCAACTGGGCGATAACTCGCTTTCAGATGTCGTAATCGAGTCCCGTAAGTTTTAACGCTGTTCAATACCTACGCGGTGCTATGTGTGTTTGCGCGGCATCCGGACAAACGGCGCGTAGTTTTGGGCTCTTTTTCGCCAGATAAGTGGCTTACCGGCTTTTTGGTAACCGGGCGATAACCTGGCCTACGATGTCGATTCGAGTCCGTGAAGTTCTAACGCGCGGTTCAATACCCACGCCAGTACTATGTGTGTTTATGTGGCGTCGGACGGATGATGCGGGTTTTGGCCTCTTTATCGCTTTTTGCCTAAAAGTCAAGAAGTTTTGTAAACCGGGCGATAACTCATTCTCAGATGTTTGGAATCGAAGTCCCGTGAATTCTAACGCGGTCTCAATACCTACGTGGTGCTATTTGTGTGTGTGTCAGGTTGTGTCCGGACTGATGATGCGGTTTTGGGATTTTTTTTTCTTTTTGCCTGTTGTCACGTAGTTTTGCAACCAGCGATAACTCGGCCCAGATGTTCTAATCGAGTCCCGTGAAGTTCTAACACGTGTTCAATACCCACGCGGTGCTATGTGGTCCGCTTATGCATGTCCTACCGACGATGCGGGTTTTGGGGCTCTTTTTTCGCCTTTTTTGCCTGTTGTTGGCGAGTTTTGCAACCGGGCGATAACTCTCTTCCTCCGATGTCGGAATCGAGTCCCGAAGTTCTAACGCTGTGTCAAATACCTACGCGATACTATCTGTTTATGGCATCCGGACGACGATGCGTGTTTTGGGCTTTTTTTCGATTTTTTGCTTTTAAGTTTTTGCGGTAGTTTAGCCTAACTGGCGATAACTCTCGCCTCCGTGATGTCGTAAATTGAGTCCCGAAGTTCTAACGCTGTGTAATACATACGCAGCGGCTATGTGTTTGTTTGCATGGCGCCCGGACAAACGACACGGGTTTTGGGCTCTTTTTCGCTTTTTTCCCAAGAGTCAAGTAGTTTTGTAAACTAAGCGATAACCCTCGGCTCCGATGTCGTAATCGAGTCCCGTAAGTTCTAACGCTGTGTAATACCCACCTGCGGCTATGTGTGTTTTTACGTGGCATCCGGACGGGACGATGCTAGTTTGGGCTCTTTTTCGATTTTTGCCCGTTGTTAACGAAGTTTTGCTAATCGGGCGATAACTCGCCTCCGATGCTCCGGAATCGAGTCCCGTGAAGTTCTAACGCTGTTCAGTACCCACGCCGGTGCTATGTAGTGTCAGCAATAGCGTCCGAATCGGACGATGCGGGTTTTCGCCTTTTTTTCTTTTGCCTCAAGTTGTTAACGAAGTTTTACAACACGGGCTTATAACCTCGGCCTTCAGATTTCGTAATCGAGTTCAATAAGTTCTAACGCTGCAGAGCAATACCCACGCTATGCTATGTGTGTGTTTGCATGGCGATGGACTGGATCGACGATGCGGTTTTGGGCTCTTTTTCGCTTTTTTGCCCAAGTTGTTGGCGAAGTTTTGTAAACCAGGCGATAACTCTGGCTCCGTGATGTCGTAATCGAGTCCCGTAAGTTCTAAAGCTTGTTCAATACCCACGCTGTGCTATGTGTGTGTTTTCATGGCGCCCGAATCCGACGACACGGGTTTTGGGCTCTTTTTCGTTTTTGCCTTATGTTGGTAAGTTTTGTAAATCGGGCGATAACTCTGGCCTCCAGATGTTTGAATCGAGTCCCGTAAGTTCTAACGCTGCGGTCTAATACCTACACGTGCTATGTGTGTAGTTATGGCGTCCTGGCGACGATACGGTTTTGGGCTCTTTTTCAAGATTTTGCCTAAGTTGTTGGCGAAGTTTGTAGAACCGGGCGATAACTCGCCTCCGTGATGTCGTAATCGAAGTTCCGTAAGTTCTAACACGGTCTAATACCTAAGTCAGACTATGTGTGTGTTTCCATGGTATCCGGACGTAACGATGCAGTGTTTTGGGCTCTTTTTTCGCTTTTTTGCCCAAGATCGGCGTAGTTTTGTAAACCGAGATAACTCTTGGTTCAGATGTTTGAATTGAGTCCCGTAGTTCTAACACGGTTCAATATCTACGCGTGCTATGTGTGGTTTTGCGGGCGCCCCGCCTCGACGATGCGGATTTTGGGCTCTTTTTCGACTTTTTTTGCATAAGTTGTCATGAAGTTTTGTAAACCGGGCGATAACTCTGCCTTTTCAGATATCTAATCAAGTCCCGTAAGTTATAACGCTGCGGTTCAATACCCACGCTGGCCGCTATGTGTGTGTTTGCATGGCATCCCAATGCATTTAGCATGGGTTTTGGGCTTTTTTCGCTTTTTTGCTTAAGTTGTCGAAGTTTTGCAACCTGGCGATAACTCTCATTCTTCAGATGTCGTAATCGAGTCCCGTAAGTTTTAACGCTGTTCAATACCCACGCGTGCTATGTGTGTGTTTGCGTGGGCGTCCGGACAAACGATGCGAAGTTTTGGGCTCTTTTTTGGCTTTTTCAGATAAAGTTGCGTTTCGCCGGCTTTTTTGGTAAACCGGCGATAACTTTGCATTTCACGATGTCGATTCGAAAGCCGAAGTTCTAACGCTGCGGTTCAATACCCACGCGGTACTATATGTGTGTTTATGTATGCTCGGACGGACGATGCGGTTTTGGCCTCTTTATCGCTTTTTGCCTAAAAGTCATGCGTAGTTTTGTAACCAGCGATAACTCAATCTCCAGACGCTCCGAATCGAGTCCCGTGAATTTAACGCTGCGGTCTAATACCCACGTGGTGTTATTTGTGTGTTTGTGATGTGTCCGGACGAGAATGCGGGTTTTGGATTTTTTTCTTTTTGCCTGTTGTCATGTAGTTTTGCAAACAAGCGATAACTCGGGCCTGTGATGTCTGAATCGAGTCCCGTAAGTTCTAACACGGTTCAATACCCACGCGGTGCTATGTGTCCGTTGCTTATGGCATGTCCCTACCGACGATGCGGGTTTTGGGCTCTTTTTCAATTTTTTGCCTGTTGTTGCATGTGTTTGCAAACCGGCGATAACTCTCTGCTTCAGACGTCTTAATCGAGTCCCGAAGTTCTAACGCTGCGGTCAAATACCCACGCGATACTATCTGTGGTTTGCGTGGCATCCGGACGGACGATGCGGTGTTTTGGGCTCTTTTTCGATTTTTGCCTAAGTTTGGGCGTAGTTTAGCTAATCGGCGATAACTCTGCCTTTCAGATGTCAAAATTGAGTCCCGAAGTTCTAACGCGGTGTAATACATAATGCAGCAGTTATGTGTTTGTTTGTACGGCGTCCGGACAAACGACACGGGTTTTGGGCTCTTTTTTCGCTTTTTTCCCAAGAGTCATGAAGTTTTGCAACCAGCGATAACTGGCCTCCGTGATGTCGAATCGAAGTCCCGTAAGTTCTAACGCTGGTGTAATACCCACTTTGGCTATGTGTGTTTTACGGCATCCCGGACGGACGATGTTAGTTTGGGCTCTTTTTCGCTTTTTGCCTAAGTTGTTAACGAAGTTTTGCTAATCGGGCGATAACTCTGCCTCCCAGATGTCTCAATCGAGTCCCGTAAGTTCTAACGCTGTTCAGTACTTCCACGCTGGTACATATGTAGAAACAGATAGCGTCCGAAACCGGACGATGCGGTTTTCGCTTTTTTTTCGCTTTTTGCCTCAAGCAGTTAGCGTAGTTTTGCAACACGGGCGATAACCGTCATTTTCGATTTTAATCGAGTCCAATAAGTTCTAATGCGTATAATACCTACGCTAAGCATGTGTGTGTTTGCATGGCGATGGATTCTCGGACGACGCGTTTTGGGCTCTTTTTTCTGCTTTTATCCCGTTGTGGCGTAGTTTTGCAACCAGGCGATAACCCGGCCTCCGTGATGTCGTAATCAAGTCCCGTAAGTTCTAAAGCTTGTTTAATACCTACGTGCTATGTGTGTGTTTTCATGGCGCCCCGAATCCATGACGACACGCGTTTTGGGCTCTTTTTCTTGCTTTTTGCTTTTAAGTGTTGGGCGTAGTTTTGTAACCGGGCGATAACTTGGCTCCGTGATGTTTGGAATCGAGTCCCGTAAGTTCTAACGCGATGTCTAATACCCACACGGTGCTATGTGTGTAGTTTATGGCGTCTCTGGCGACGACACGGTTTGGGCTCTTTTTTCAAGATTTTGCCTAAGTTGTCATGAAGTTTTGTAAACCGGGCGATAACTCTGGCTCCGATGTCGTAATCGAGTTCGTAAGTTCTAACACGTGTTCAATACCTACGCTGTATATGTGTGTGTTTCCATGGTATCCCGGATTTAACGATGCGGTGTTTTGGGCTTTTTTTTTTTTTGCCCAAGATGGCGTAGTTTTGTAAACCGGAGATAACTTTGTTTCAGATGTTTAATCGAGTCCCGTAAGTTCTAACACGTGTTCAATATCTACGCGGTGCTATGTATGTGTTTCATATGGCGCCCCGCCTCGACGATGCGGGTTTTGGGCTCTTTTTTCGACTTTTTGCATAAGTTGTCAATGAAGTTTTGTAAACCGGGCGATAACTCTTGGCTTTCGATATCCAATCAAGTCCCGTAAGTTATAACGCTGTGGTTCATACCCACGCTGCTGTTATGTGTGTGTTTGCATGGCATCCCAATGCATTTATATGGGTTTTGGGCCTTTTTCTGCTTTTTTGATAAGTTGTGGGCGAAGTTTTGCAACCGGGCGATAACCTCGCCTTCGTGATGTCGTAATCGAGTCCCGTAAGTTTTAACGCGCGGTTCAATACCTACGCTGGCTATGTGTGTGTTGCGCGGGCGTCCGGACAAACGATGCGAAGTTTTGGGCTCTTTTCATTATTTGCATGTTGTTTGCGAAGTTTTGCAAACCGGGCGATAACTCGGCCCATATGTTTAATCGAGTCCCGTAAGTTCTAACACGGTTCAATACCCACGCGCAAGGCTGTGTATGTTTGCGGTGTCCCGGATTTAACGATATGGTGTTTTGGGCTCTTTTTCGCTTTTTGCCCAAGACGGGCGAAGTTTTACAAACCGGGCGATAAATTTCTGGCTTTCGGCGTCGTAATCGAGTCCCGTAAGTTCTAACGCGGTTCAATATCTACGCGGTGCTATGTATGTGTTTGCATGCGGGCGCCCCGCCCGACGATGCGGGTTTTAAATGGTTTGGGACTTTTTGCATAAGGTTGGGCGAAGTTTTGCAAACCGGGCGATAACTCTATTTTCGATATCTAATCAAGTCCCGTAAGTTATAACGCTGCGGTTCAATACCACGCTGCTGCATATGTGTGTTTGCATGGCATTCAATGCATTTATATGGGTTTTGGGCTTTTTTCGCTTTTTTGCACAAGTTGTCATGCGAAGTTTTGTAAACCGGGCGATAACTCCTGCTTTCAGATGTCGTAATCGAGTCCCGTAAGTTTTAACGCGGTTCAATACCCACGCTGCTATGTGTATTTGCGTGGCGTCCGGACAAACGACGCGAAGTTTTGGGCTCTTTTTTCGCTTATTTGCATAAGTTTCATGAAGTTTTGCAAACCGGGCGATAACTCGCTTCCATATGCTCAATCGAGTCCCGTGAATTTAATGCGCGGTTCTAATACCCACGCGAAGCATGTGTAGCCAGGTGTCGTCCGGACGGGACGACACGTCGTTTTGGCTCTTTTTTCGCTTTTTTTGCCTAAGTGTCGGGCGAAGTTTTGCAAACCGGCGATCACTTGGCTCCGTGATGCTCAATCCAATCCCGTAAGTTCTAACGCTGGTTCAATACCTACGCAGCTAGCATGTGTGTAGTCAGCATGGCGTCCGGATCGACGGCGCATGTGTTTTGGGCTCTTTTTTTCGCTTTTTTACCTGTTGTCGGGCGAAGTTTTGGTAAACCGGGCGATAACCTGGCCTTCAGATGTCGTAATCGAGTCCCGTGAAGTTCTAACGCATGTTCTAATTCCTACGCTGCGTGCTATGTGTGTGTTTACGGGCATCCGGACGGACGATGCGGGTTTTGGCCTCTTTTTCGCTTTTTAGCCCAAGAGTCATGAAGTTTTGTAAATCGGGCGATAACCTGGCCTCCCGATTTCGAATCGAGTCCCGTAAGTTCTAACACGGTTCAATACCTACGCTATATGTGGTATGTTTCGCGCGGTGTCCGGATTTAACGATGCGGTGTTTTGGGCTCTTTTTTCGCTTTTTTTTGCCCAAGATTGGGCGTAGTTTTACAACCGGGCAATAACTCTGCCTTCAGATGTTCTGAATCGAGTCCCGTAAGTTCTAACGCATGTCCAATACCTACACTGGCATATGTGTGTGTTTAAGGCGTCCTACCGACGACACGGGTTTTGGGCTCTTTTCGACTTTTTTGCCCAAGTTGTGGGGCGTAGTTTTGCAAATCAAGCGATAACTCCGCTTTCAGATATCTGGAATCAAGTCCCGAAGTTATAACGCGCGGTTCAATACCTACGTGGTGCTATGTGTGTGTTTGCGGCATCCCGACCGGACGATATGGGTTTTGGGATTTTTTTTCGTTTTTTGCCTGTGTTGAAGTTTTAAACCGGGCGATAACTCTACTTTCATATGTCGTAATCGAGTCCCGTAAGTTCTAACGCTGTGTTTAATACCTACACAAGCTATGGTGTGTGTTTGCGTATGCCCGCCCGACGATGCGGTTTTGGGCTCTTTTTTCGACTTTTTGTTTAAGTTGTTGCGGTAGTTTTGCAAACCGGGCGATAACTCTATTTCAGATATCTAATCAAGTCCCGTAAGTTATAACGCTGTGTTCAATACCTACGCGGTGCTATGTGCGCTTAGGTGGCTTCCTGACCGACTATACGGGTTTTGGGCTTTTTCGCTTTTTTGCTTAAGTTGTCGCGAAGTTTTGCAACCTGGCGATATAACTTGGCTCCGTATGCTCAATCCAATCCCGTAAGTTCTAACGCTGCAGTATAATACCCACGCAGCGGTTATGTGTGTAGCTTGCATGGCGTCCGGACGGACGATGCGGTGTTTTGGGCTCTTTTTCGCTTTTTTGCCTAAGTTGTTTCATGAAGTTTTGCAACCGGCGATAACTCAATCTTCAGATGTCGTAATCGAGTCCCGTAAGTTCTAACGCGCTGCGGTTCAATACCCACGCTGCGGCTATGTGTGTGTTGCGTATGCTCGGACAGACGATGCGGTTTTGGCCCTTTTTTGGCTTTTTGCCCAAGAGTCGCGCAGTTTTGTAAACCGGGCGATAACTCACCGTGATTTTAATCGAGTCCCGTAAGTTCTAACACGCAGATAATGCCTACGCGGTGCTATGTGTATGTTTTGCGTGATGTCCCGACCGACGATGCGTGGTTTGGGCTCTTTTTTCGCTTTTGCTCCGTTGTAGGCGTAGTTTTACAACCAGGGCGATAACTCTGGCCTCTCAGATATCGTAATCGAGTCCCGTGAAGTTCTAACACGGTTCAATACCCACGCGGTGCTATGTGTGTGTTTGCGCGGCATCCGGACTGACGATGTGGGTTTCGGTCTCTTTTTCGCCGCTTTGCCCAAGTTGTTGGCGTAGTTTTGGTAAACCGGGCGATAACTCTGGCCTCAGATGTCTGAATCGAGTCCCGTAAGTTCTAACGCTGGTTCAATACCCACGCAGCTATGTGGTGTGTTTGCATGGCGTCCGGACCGACGATGCGGGTTTTTGGCTCTTTTTCTGTTCTTTGCTTTTTATGTTGCATGAAGTTTTGGTAAACCGAGATAACTCTGGCCTCAGACGTCTTAATCGAGTCCCGTAAGTTCTAACGCTGTTTAATACCCACGCTGCGTACATGTGTGTGTGCATGGTGTCCTGATTTAACGATGCAGTGTTTTGGGCTCTTTTTCGCTTTTTTGTTCAAGATTGGGCGTAGTTTTGCAAATCGGCGATAACTCTGGCTCAGATGCTCGGAATCGAGTCCCGTAAGTTCTAACGCGGTTCAATACCCTACACTAAGCATATGTGTGTGTTCGCGGACGTCCTACCGACGATGCGGTTTTGGGCTTTTTCGACTTTTTTGCTTCTTGTTGGGCAAATTTTGCAAACCAGCGATAACTCTGCCTTTCAGATATCGTAATCAAGTCCCGTAAGTTATAACGCTGGTTCAATACCTACGCTGGTTATGTGGTTTCGCGTGGCATCCGGACGACGATATGGGTTTTGGGCTTTTTTTTCGATTTTTGCCTGCTGTTGGCATGAAGTTTTGCAACCGGGCGATAACTGGGTCTTCGATGTCGTAATCGAGTCCCGTAAGTTTTAACGCTGTTCAATACCCACGCTGGCAAGCATGCAGGTGTTTTGCGGCGTCCGGACGAACGATGCGAAGTTTTGGTCTTTTTTTTTTTACCTAAATGTCGACGTGTTTTGCAGAACCGGGCGATAACTCCGCTTCCATATGTCTAATCGAGTCCCGTGAAATTTAACGCTGTCTCAATACCTACGCGGTGCTATGTGTGTGTTTGTGTGTTGTCCCGGACGAGTGATACGGGTTTTGGGCTCTTTTCGCTTTTTTTTGCTTAAGGTCGGCATGAAGTTTTGTAAACCGGGCCATAACTTGGCCTCAGATGTTCGGAATCCAACTCGTAAGTTCTAACGCTGCGGTTCAATACCCACGCAGAAGGTTATGTGTGTGTTTGCATGGCGTCCGGACGAACGATGCGGTGTTTTGGGCTCTTTTTCGCTTTTTTTGCCAAGTTGTGGCGAAGTTTTACAAATGTAGGCGAGCAATTTCTGACCAGATGTCGTAATCGAGTCCCGTAAGTTCTAACGCTGCGGTCTAATACCCACGGTGCATGTGGTAGTTAGGTTTATGGCGTCCGGACGGACGATGCGGTTTTGGCCTCTTTTTCTTTTTTACCAAGAATCATGAAGTTTTGTAAACTAGCGTTAACTCTGGCCTCCAGATTTTAATCGAGTCCCGTAAGTTCTAACATCGCGGTTCAATACCTACGCGTGCTATGTGTATGTTTGCATGGTGTCCGGATTTAACGATGCGGTGTTTTGGGCTCTTTTTCGCTTTTTTTGCTCAAGATTTGGCGAAGTTTTGCAAACCGGCGATAATCTGGTCTTTGTATATCGTAATCGAGTCCCGTAAGTTCTAACGCTGGTTCTAATACCTAAACGGCAAGCTATGTGTGTGTTTGTGGTGTCCTACCGACGATGCCGGTTTGGGCTCTTTTTCGACTTTTTTACCTAAGGTCGATGAGTTTTGTAAACCGGGATATAACTCTTGCCTTCGATATCTGGAATCAAGTCCCATATGTTATAACGCTGCGGTTCAATACCTATGCGGGTATATGTGTGTTTGCGTGACATCCGGACGGGACGATATGGGTTTTGGGCTTTTTTCGTTTTTTGCATGTTCATGGCGTGTTTTGCAAATCGGTGATAACCTGGCCTTCAGATGTCGTAATTCGAGTCCCGTAAGTTTTAACGCTGCAGGTAATACCCACGCTATATGCATGTGTGTGTTTACGGCGTCCGGACGAACGATGCGTAGTTTTGGGCTCTTTTTCGCTTTTTTTGCCCAAGTTGTTTGCCGAGTTTTGGTAACCGGGCGATAACTCGCCTTCCATATGCTCAAATCGAGTCCCGTGAAATTTAACGCGTGTTCAATACCCACGGGTTCTATGTAGAAACAGGTGTCGTCCGGACGGACGACACGGGTTTTGGGCTCTTTTTTCGCTTTTTGCCTAAGTTGTCATGAAGTTTTGTAAACCGGGCGATAACCTTCGTGATGTCGTAATCGAGTCCCGTGAAGTTCTAACGCTGCGGTTCAATACCCACGCGTACTATGGTGTGTTTGCGGCATCCGGACGGACGATGCGGGTTTTGGTCTCTTTTTCGCTTTTTGCCCAAGAGTCATGAAGTTTTGTAAATCGGGCGTAAAACTCAATCTCCGATTTTAATCGAGTCCCGTAAGTTCTAACACGTGTTCAATACCCACGCTGCGCGCATGTATGTTGCGCAGGTCCTGACGGACGACGGCGCGGGTTTGGGCTCTTTTTCGCTTTTTGCCAGTTGTTGGCGCGTAGTTTTACAAACCAGCGATAACTCGGCCTCCAGATGTCTAATCGAGTCCCGTAAGTTGTAACGCTGCGGTTCAATACCTACGCGTGCTATGTGTGTGTTCGCGGCATCCGGATCGCGATGTGGGTTATGGTCTTTTTTTCGCTTTTTTGCTCAAGTGTGGCGAAGTTTTGCCAATCTGGCGATAACTCGGCCTCCGTGATGTCGCTCTAATACCCACGCCAGGCTATGTGTGTGTTTGCATGGTGTCCCGGACCGACGACGCTGGTTTTTGCTCTTTTTCGCTTCTTCGCTTTGTTGTCGGGCGAAGTTTTGCAACCGGAGATAACTCTTGCCTCCAGATGCTCTGGAATCGAGTCCCGTAAGTTCTAACGCTGTTCAATACCCATACGCAGGTTATAAAGCGTGTGCATGGTGTCCGGACGAACGATGCGCAGTGTTTTGGGCTCTTTTTCGCTTTTTTTGTTCAAGATCGGGCGAAGTTTTGCAAACCGGCGATAACTTGCCTTTCAGATGTCTGGAATCGAGTCCCAGAAGTTCTAACGCTGCGGTTCAATACCCACGCGGGTGTGGTATTGCGTATGTCCGGACGGACGAGCGCGTTTTTGGCCTCTTTTTCGCTTTTTGCTTAAGAGTCATGTAGTT